>JAJIBD010016099.1:0-23134 GCA_021461705.1 Cryptotis parvus | reverse complement strand
GTGGTTCATCAATAAATGCTGTATTTAGAGGTGACTTCAAGAGTATGCCACCCACACAGCAAGACTGGCAAGCTGCCCGTGTTGTATTTATATGCCAAATACCAGTAACAATTATTTTCAGTCATTCCCATGACCTAATATAATGGTTTGAGGCTCTTTATGTTCCTGGAGCAAGCAGATGCCCTTGGGCTCTACTAGCATGAACAGGACATATGGAGAAATTACTGGAGCCCGCTCGAGAAAATTGATGATGAATGGGAAGATAGTGATAGTGATACTCAAGACAAAGAATCAGATTCATTTCCATTATATAAGTTCTACTATCTAAGGCATTTTGAAGGATGATATTTCAAATCATGCCAGTTAGTTAAGATAGTTTAAGTTTAAGGCAGAGACTCTGTTGCTTTGAATGTGGTCCCAAGATGGCAGTATTTGTTAGAAAGCATAGCATTAACAGTTGCCAATCTTGGGCTCATATTCAAACTTTGGTCTCCAGAGGAGAGCTGATGATTTTTCAATGTTTACGGATTGGAGAGAAAAACACTAGGTTTCCAAGTGGAAGTATTACCTTAGCTCCATGGAGGACTAGGTCCTAGGTGGTAGGTTAGGACTGTGAGCTAGGAGAGGATGCTGAGGCATACACATAGTTAATATGCTGGGTACTGGTGCTATCAGCATTATGACCTCTGACTTATCAGGTAGTGAAAAGTTTAAGTATTTTGGGGCTGATTTCATGTACTCAAGGGAATGAAATTCAGCATCAAGATCTCTGAGTAGTCCTGTCAGTGGCTCTTTGACTATCATCTTTACTGCAAATCATTTCACTGCTGTGTTTTAACCCATAACTAATTGCACTTATGGCAGTTTTGCTGTAAAAGAGGGGGGAAAAAACCAAAAGTGGGATGATTTAATTTGTTTAATAAAACATGAATTTTCCTGTATGTGTAGATTCATGACAATGCTATGCAGAGAACTACTTTTGTCTTGTGCTCAAAGAGAAAAAAATTAAAAGAAAAATAAGGATGTTTGAAATGATGTGAATGAACATGAAAATAACAAAATTAAAATATGTGCAACAAAATTAAAAAAAATCTGTGACAAATTTATGTATGTGACAAAATACTAATTATTGGATATAATGTGTGTAAATTCATGGTACTATGTCGGGAATGTTGCTGGGGTCCCCAACAGTGCTGGGGAGCTAGTTCCCTTCTTCCTCCAAAGTCGGCAGGGAATGGATGAAAACTCAGGAATCCAGTGCAGGTTTTAAAATGCTTTACTCATTACAGGTTCAGGCATACAAATCAGCACTAGGAAAAACCCTGTGCTTAGGATTCCCAGCTAGAACCCCAGCTACGTGTAGGCCAAGATGGCGGCCACCACTTGTTAAGGCCCTGTAAAGAGGAGACAAAGACAAAACTCCCAAGAAGAGTGTGAACCCCAAAAGGAGCCCAAAAAAGAGAGCACGAGAGAGGAAGCAGGCTAGTTTTATCCCCCTGCAACTCAGACCTCCCACTTTTATGGGAAGCAGGCAGGGTCAAATGCCCTCAGGTAATTTCTCCCAGCACCTCACCCTAATGTCTTGAGGCAAGATCTGCCTGGAATTGCCTTTATAGGGTAGAGAAGGGGGTTTCTGAGATGGCATGCCTCTGTACCAAAGACTATACTAATGCCAGTTAAATATTTTTCCAAGCCTTCACAAGAGTCTCCTCTACTTCATGGTAGTTTTGTATTTTAGTTGCCTTTGAGTTATCAGGGAGCCATGCTTGCTTGCTTGGAGGCAAACAGCATTTCTCTCTGGTCTAATTACTTAGAGATCCAACGTGGCCAGGCAAATATGCTGGTAAGATCTAGCTAGTCCCTCGATGATTGTGGTAGCATGAGAGAATATTTATACCAGCCAGTACAGAATACATGGTCAGATATACTGCCACACTTAAACTACCCCCTTATCTATGAAGTGACCTGCTGGAGGCAATCCAGGGCAGATGCAGAGGCTCTTAGGTATCCTGCAACAGTAATACTGTGCTAAGGACTGATTTTCTTTAATGCATTGTACCTAAGCCCTGTCTTTTAAGTCTTTTGTTAGCTAATAGAGTTATGTAGATACAGATATGTTTTGGGTTTGGGACCACATCTTGCTGTTCTCAGGATTTACTCCTGGATCTCTGCTCAGGGATTACTCCTGGCTGTGTTTGGGAGACTAAGTGTAGTGCCAGGGATTGAACCCAGGTCAGCAGTGTGAGACACAAATACTTTCTTCTCTAGTATCTCTTTACCCTATATATGTAGGCTTTAGAGTGATTTTGACATTTAAAATTTTACTTGAAGTTTGAAATCATACGGTGTAAAGCCATTTACTAGAAAATGATAATGTATCAGTTTGCAAAGAGTTAGTTTCTTGTTTCATCTATGGAAATATGAACCAAATTGCCAAGTACCTTCAGTAATATCAGCTGAACGCAATAGATTGATTTGTCAATGGAGAAGTAAATCTTAACTTTTAACTAGTTAATACTTTTTTCCTTTGTAACAAAATTGTTTTAATTATGCAACCAAAATGCTTATAGCAGAAACATTTATAGGGATCAATCTTAGAAATCTAAGTTGAGTTAGACAGCTCAGTGAATGAGGTTTATGTTTTGTATTAAACAAGCCTGAGTTTTGGGTTCCATCCCCGACATCCCATATGGTCCCCCAGCAATGCCAGGACTAATTCCTGAGCTAATAGCCAGGAGTAACCCCTGAATGTTGCTGGGTGTGATCAAAAAGTGGGTTTGATCGTCAGTACCTCATAGTTCCTCTTACTTCTCAGCCCAGGCAGGAATGACCTCCAACATCAAGCCTGGGTAGCCCTGAACACTGTCAAGTGTGCCCTCCTGCACCTCACATGCACTTACCAACAAATAAAACTCCCAGCTAGAGGTCATTCTTGTTAAAAAAAGTTGATTTAGGGAAGTTGGTTTAGATAGCATCATAATGCTGGAGAAAGGAGAAGAGATTAAATCCACCATCTGGGTCCTAGAGATATTAAAGTGAGCAGGACACATACATTGTATGTGGCCGACCAGAGTAAAATTCCTGGATGGCACCATTTATGGTACCCCAATTCCTGCCAGTAGTGATCTATAGTGCAGAGCCAGGAGTAAGCACTGAACACAGCTAGATGTGGCCCCAAATGAAACTAAAACTAATGTATCAAATAAAATCAGAACTTGGTAATACCAGCTGCTTCTTTTAGTTTCATTTTGTCTGGGAGCCTTACACAGCGTGCTCAAGGGCTACACTAACAGTAGGAGTTATTCTGGGTGATACTAGGAATTTGCACTACTCCTAGTTGTACAAACTAGAAGTTGGGATCGAACCTGGGTTACTACACTCTTTCCAGCCCTTTGAGCTTGTCTTTCTGGCACAAGATTAGCTACCTTTGATTGCATCCAAGAATCCACAACCTTACAAAGGGCGAGTACAGTGATTTAAAATACATATCAAACAGCACATGTCTATGCAAGAAAACGGCAACTACACCATTCCCAACTTAGTTGTGCTAGAAGTTTGTGGTTAATTCAGACTTCTTAACCATCTAAGGATACTGGGCTCTGAGTTAATTATAATAATAAAATGCAGAGATGAAATATTAATCTTACTTTAAAGAAGAACACATCAAATATGGAAAGCAAATACAAAGGCCAGCAACTTGTCATTTTTATGATGAGAGCAGGTGTAGCAAGCTGCTCAAAGTTTTAGGATATATCTTGATTAGCATGAAAACACCGATGATTTAAATAATGATAGCTCCATGACAATGGAGGAGGAGTTAGATCAGAAATAGCTTTAAACACCATCAGGAGTTAAGGATTGATCAGAGGTGAAAGTCTGACTCAAAGAACTGCAAAAGAAAACTGGCAATTGGATTGGTGATCTAGAGAGGTAATTATAGAGTCAAAATAAGAATTACAATAAGCAGACAGGTCAGAGTGGGGATAGAATAGTAGGATTTGAGGCACATATGTGGTTTAGTCAGATATACTTTTCTATGAGAGCAGTCTGTTTAAAATAGAGGCTAAAGAGGATTTGGGAAACCAAGAAAAGTTAAGGTTTAATTGACCCAGCTGGGGAAAGCAAAGGATTTTGGTTGACAAAGATATTTAAACTTTTATTTTTCAGTCCCTAAGTAGAAGAACATTGATCTGGAGCAAGAGCAAGACTAACTTAACTGGCAAAACAGAACTTAGTGAATATGCAGATAATGACCCAGTGATGAGAATGTATAACACTTTTTACAATTTTTTTTTTTTTTTGCTTTTTGGGTCACACCCGGCAATGCTCAGGGGTTTCTCCTGGCTCTGCACTCAGGAATTACTCCTGGCAGTGCTCGGGGACCATATGGGATGCGGGGATCGAACCCGGGCCGGCACAGGCCGGCCGCATGCAAGGCAAACGCCCTACCGCTGGGCTATAGCTCCGGCCCCCTTTTTTTTTTGTTTTTTTGTTTTTTTTTTTTTTTTTTTTTGTTGTGTGTACAAATTTTCTTTTACTGAAGTATTTTTGATACTTCCATAAGACATTTAGTTGTAATCAACAATATAAAATAAATTATTATATGCTTCCTAAGGGGCCAGGCTTGAGGGAGAGGGGTTGATTTGGAAAATGGGGACAATTGTGAGGGAAGATGGGTATTGGAACATTGAATGCCCATAACAACTGTATGGTAAACAACTTTATAAACCACGGCATTTAAATAAATTTTAAAAAAGGAATAGAATAGACCTGCCTAGGGTCACAGAATAAGATGAGGAAATGCAGGGCTACCTCTGGATTGTGCTATGGTAAGCACATTGGTATTTGGCCATGACTAATTTTCTGAATACTTTAATATATTTTCAGCTGATAGGATGCTCTTTCTCCATAGTATTATCTAATTTTCATTTTTAAAAAGTTTCCTTTTTAAACTTCATAACCTTATTTGAAAATATTTCAATTGTAAGGCATTTATAAAATAAAATACTATTTCACGATCACGATCACGATCTTCCCGTTGATCATCTATTTGCTAGAGCGGGCACCAGTAATATCTCCATATGTCCTGTCTCATGCCAGTAGAGGCCAGGGGCGTCAGCTTGCTACAGGAACATAAAGAGCCTCAAACCATTATAATAGGTCATGGGAATGAACCAATATAATTGTTACTGGAATTTGGCATATCAAATACAACTCGAGAAGCTTGCCAGGCTTGCTGAGTGGGAGGCAAACTCTATTAAAAACTGCCGCGAGCCGGCTGTGATGGGCTGGTCTGCTGGGTGGAGTTCTGATGAGAGAGAAGTCCGAATGTGGAAAATGGCAGCGCCCGTGGAGTGAGGGGGGCATTCTGGCTTGTGAGGTTCTGCCGAGGTGGTAGGCCAGGGCTAGAACCTGCCATGCCTCCCGAATGCTTCATGAATGGCTGTGCACAGGGAGAGCAAGGAACAGCTCTGCCCCATGTTTGAGAGTCTCTGGACCAGCATACCTGGGCCGGATTGAGGAAAAAGCTGCTGCAGGGTGGGTGTCGATGATCCGGGCTGTGATGGGCTGGTCTGCTGGGTGCAGTTCTGATGAGAGGGAAGTCCGAATGTGAAAAATGGCGGCGCCCATGGAGTGGGGGGGCGTTCTGGCTTGTGAGGCTCTGTTGAGGTGGTGGGCCAGGGCTAGAACCCGCCATGCCTCCCGACTGCTTCATAAATGGCTGTGCACAGGGAGAGCAAGAAACTCTATTTACCCTAGAAAAACACTTTTCTCTCCAGAGGTAATCAGTCATGATATGCTTTCAATATTTCAATGTAACAGAGTTATAAATGTATTCGAAATACATATATATCTATAAACACATAGATTTTAAACTTATTGGGCTCTCTATCTTTTATCTTTGTATCTACTTCTACATTTTCCCTTTCTATTCACTATGTATTCAATAATTTTCTCTTAAGAGAGTCATAGTTAAATATACAATTCCTCCTAGTTACTTAACTCTATAATGGATTCCGTTAAGAAATTTATTGTACTCAACTACTACTGTACTGATAGTTGTTTAGTTTCATTCTAGTTCTTCTGCTTAATAAATCATTTGTACTGAAAATTTTCATTAATGTATACTTGAAAATATTTATCTTGAACCCCATAGTGTCATTATTAGATTCGAGAAATAAGTACGTTCTATATTTTTACCGGGCAGGAAATATTGTACAGGAGGTAAGAGGACTGCTTTGGATGAAGCCAATCCTGTTCCACCTCTGGCATTCATATGCTTCCTGCATAGCTCTAGAGGTCGCTGAGCATAGAATCAGGAACAGCACTTGAGCACAGTCATGTTATTAAGTAAAGAAATATTGCTATATTTCCCCTTCAGAAAGTATATTCATTGCTGGTGTATAAGAAGCAGATCTTTAGTTATGATATATATAATATATGTGAATATATATAGTCATATACAGAATATTGTATATATACATATTGGGTATATATACAATAGAAAATTACAGTTTTAAGATGAAATTATGAAAATTTTGCAATGTAGTTGGACTGGACAGTGTTATGCTGAGTGAGGTATATCAGAGGAAGGACAAATAGCAGATAATATTCTAGAGGAATCTAATGAGGAAAGAAAGGAAAAGACCACGTGGGACAATGACAAACACTTCATCTCATAAAACTATAATGATTGTCAAACTGATGTAGGTGGGCCCCACAGGTCGCCTATGTGAGGTAGGAAGGAGAGAGAGATGGCCAGTTTCTTCCCAGCTTTCTCTGCCAGGCCTGCTGGCAGGCTAAGGACTGATAGAGGCTAAGGACTGATAGAGTCTGCAAGAGCCTCTGCATGGCGTGGGCCTGTGGCCCACCAGGCCACAAGGTTGTTGTCAAGCCAGACCTGATGTCTGCTTGATCTCTAGTCACAGGAGTTGATCCCCACCACCCAAGGTTTCCCAGGGAGTCACAGACTCAGGCTGGAGCGAGGAATTGCTCTTTGCAGGAAAGGAAAGTCAGTCGCAGGCCTTACGTAGGGTTTTCTGAGTTCTCTTCCTCACAGAAAAGAATTTTCAGGAGTAGATGGGCAGTGAAGTAAAACAGGTTTTATTATGGAGGTTTTAGGAAGGAGAAGGAGGAGGAAAAGTGAGAGAGAATACATATCTTAAGAGGGGAGATGCAGGTGACACAATGCCCAGGCACCGCATGTGCTCCGTCAAGTAGGCTCAAGCAGTATATGCATGCAGTTCGGATATGCATGGGCTCAGGCAGTATATGCATGCAGTTTGTTGGTCAGGATGACCTTTCTCTTTTCTTTCTTTTCTTTTCCTTTCCTTTCTTTTCTTTTCTTTACTTTTCTTTTCTTCTTTTTTTTTTTTTTTGCTTTTTTGGGCCACACCTAGTGATGCTCAGGTGTCACTCCTGTCTCTGCACTCAGGAATTATTCCTGGCAGTGTTCGGGAACCATATGGGATGCCAAGGATCCAACCCTGGTCGACTGTATGCAAGGCAAATGCCTTACCAACTGTGCTATCACTATGGCCTCAGGATGGCTTTATAGATTTCTTCTCAAGCTACTGCCATATGGGGCTTCAAACTAGGCTAAAGTCCATTACTAGGGCGTTGCCAAGGGCAGTAGATTTTGGGAATGGTCTTCTTTGAAAATCTCCTTCTTGACCTCTGTTCCTGGAATGTAACTGGATTAAGGGCTGGGCAGAAACAGGTTGATCCAGCTTCCTCAAGGTCTATTGAGGGTTAATGCATCTCATCAAGTCTTGGTTCTTGGTTCCAAAATGTGATTGTGGACAACCTTCAGCAAGAATTCACTGCCGATTTTTTTTGAACTCTCACACCTGCCTGTCTCCGCCTCAGGTATTCTCCCTGAGGTGTGTGGCTGGCCGGGTGGGCGCCTGGGGTACTGGTAGAGCCTCAGGCCTCGGCATAAGGTGGAACTACAACCCCCAGAAGTCTGAGTGGAAGCGGACGTAAACGGACATTTTGAAATCTCACACCTGCCTGTCTTCGCCTCAGGTATTCTCCCTGGGGTGTGTGGCTGGCCAGGTGGGCGGCCGCTCACTCAGCCGCTTATTAATACAAAAACTAGGAAATACAACACCAAGGAAAGGTAATACCCTCAAGACAAAAGAAACAGTACACTAGAGGAATCTATCCCTGAACACCACAACACCATGGGGAAACAACGCAGATCCCCAGTTTGAAGAACAGATGAAGAAATCAACCCTGAAGACTCAAAAAGAATGCAGATGTGCATGATCTCTCTGACAATAAATTTAGAGAAAAAATTGGTAGGATATTTAAGGAGCTCAACAAAAAAAAATGGAGCAGAAGTCCAATAAAATACAGGAGAACATAAACGAAGCAGTTGAAAGGGCAGTCAATACATTACGGGAGGAAATGAGAGCAGAGATGAGAACCATGCAAATAGAAATATCATCTCTTTAAAAACTCAGTAGATGAAATGAAAAACACAATAGGGGCTCTCAACAGTAGGATGACAGCAGCAGAAGAGAGAATCAGTGAGACTGAAGATGAGCTGCAGAAAGCACTCAGAGAACTACATAAGATGGAAAAAGACCGGAAAATGGATCAGCAACGGAACAGAGAACAATGGGATGAAGCCAGGCGGAACACATAAGAACCATCGGAGTCCCAGAGGGACAGGAAAGTAACCCCAATGAAATTAAAATAGTTAACAACATCCTGGCTGAAAAGTTGCCTGAGTGAAGGGCGGAGGCATCCAGATCCAAGAAGCCCGACATGTACTAGCAAGAAGAGACCCCAATAGAAAGACCCCAAGACACATCCTGTCAAAGCAATGGATGTCATAGACAGAGACATAATTCCTCAGGCAGCAAGATCAAAGAAGGAAATTGTATACAAAGGAGCATCCATTCGACTTTCAGCAGATTTCTCAGAAGATACCCTCCAATCCTGAAGGCAGTGGTGGGATATAGTAAAAAAACTCAATGAAATGAATGCCGCAGTAAGAATTCTTTATCCAGCTAAACTCTCACTCAGATTTGAAGGACAGATATACAACTTCTTGGATAAACAACAGCTTAGGAACTTTGTAAAATCAAAACCAACCTTAAAAGAAGGACTGAATGATCTACTATAAGACGAGACATAACCCAAAAGAACAAACAACCTACACAGAAAGATGGCACAAAATCCCATGACAATAATCTCTCTCAATGTCATGGTCTAAATGCACCAGTTAAGAGACATAGAGTGGCAAAATGGATCAAAAAAATTGAATCTGGCATTCTGTTGCCTTCAAGAAACACACCTGAACAATCGGAGCAAAGACAGGCTCAAAAATAAAAGGATGGAAAACAATCCTTCACTCAAACAACCAGTCTTTCCATCCACTCAAACATTCCGGTCTTTTTCCATCCAAAAAGGCTGGGCTTGCCATACTGATATCCGACAACATAGGCTTCATGCTGAAGAAGGTCAGAAAGGACAGTGAACGTCACTTCTTAATAGTCAAGGGATATATATATATCAGGAAGAAATCACGCTATTAAACATACACGCCCCAATGAGGGGCCAGCAAAATACCTAAAACAACTATAAATAGACTTCAAAGAAGACATTGACAGCAACACAATTGTAGTTGGAGACTTCAACACTGCTCTATCAACCCTGGATAGATCAACAAGATTGAAACTTACCAAGGAAATACTGGCCCTAAAAGAAGAGAGATGGAAGAAAAAGGGCTGGTAGACATATACAGGGCATTTCATCCCCAAAAAGCTGAATACACTTTCTTCTCCAGTGCACATGGAACATACTCCAAAATAGACCACATGCTGAGCCATAAATCATACCTCCATAAAATCAAGAAGATAGAAATTGTGCTAACTATTTTTTCAGACCATGATGCACTGATAATAAAAGTTAACTGTACACAAAACGGAGACCAATACCAAGTACCTGGAAACAAAACCGCTCACTGCTGAGCAACCAGCAAGTCATAAAAGAAATCAAAGAGGAAATGCAAAGATTCCTGGAAACAAATGAGACCGAAGACACGAATTACCAGAACTTGTGGGATACAGCAAAAGCAGTGTTAAGAGGCAAGTTCATAGCTCTTCAAGCATTCATCAGAAAAGAAGAAAAGGCCATCACAAACAGTCTGACTTCACAACTTAAGATCTTAGAGAGTGATCAACAAAAAGGAGCCCAACCCAAGCAGAAAGAAAGAAATAATAAAACTTAGAGCAGAAATCAATGAGATGGAATGTCAAAAAACAGTCCAGAAGATCAACGAAACCAAAAGCCTCTGTCTACCAAGAGGCTCCTAGAAATAATACATTCCTATAGTAGAGTGGCAGAGTACAAAATCAATACCCAAAAGTCAATGGCCTTCCTATATGCAAACAGCGAAAGAGAAGAAAGGGACATTAAAGAAACTATCCCATTCACAATGTGCCACAGAAAATCAAATAACTACGGAATAAGTCTGACAAAGAATGTAAAGGATCTCTACAAAGAAAACTACAAAAAGTTACTTCAGGAAATATAAGAAGATCCTGAGGAAATGGAAACACATTCCCTGCTCATGGATTGGAAGGATTAACGTTATCAAAATGGTAATACTCCATAGAGCTTTATACAGATTCAATGCGTTCCCTATAACGATACCATGATGTTCTTCAAAGAAATTGAACAAACACTCCTGAATTGTTCCTTGGAACATGCGACGAAAGAGGAGTTAGTGGCGTCGGTGTCCTTGTCAACACGAACATGGCCATAAACATTGATTCATTTGAATGCCTAGCAAACCGAATAGGACGATTACACTTGAAGAGATGTGGCCCACTGCCAGCAATTTCTATCTTCATTGTCTACGCACCAACATCCACATACAAAGAAGATGAAATTGAGAAATTCTACATGGAATTGGAGGAGTTCTATAAAAACATCACACCTTCTACCAGATCATAGTCGGTGATTTTAATGCCAAGATAGGACCAAGAAGATCGGCTGAAGAACTCCACATCGGGACCCATGGCCTAGAATGAAACGAACAGCATGAGAGACTATCTGAGTTCATCATGTCCACCAAGACCATTCATGGGAACTCACAGTTCCAGAAAGCTGAAGCGAAAGGTAGGACATGGGAATCTCCTGGCTGACAGTTCCACAATGAAATTGACCACATCATCTTCAATCGAGGGTTTTGTCTGACCGATGTTGCTGTCGTCCCCAAAATCCAAACAGGATCGGACCACCGTCTCCCTTCGTGCAAAATTCTACTTCCTGCAACGGGGAGAAAAGGCTGCAAAGTTTAAGAAGAGAACTCCCAGAATGACCACCAACTGGGAACTCTTTGACACCATTGCAGCAACATGGGAAGATACCATCAATGACAACATCAATGAAGAATACAACTGACTGGTTCAGCACCTCCATGATTGTGCGAAGAATGCAGAGAGAGAGAAAGACACAAAAGAACGCCTGTCTTCAGAAACTCTCGAGCTCATTCACCAACATGGCAAGGCGCGAGCCTCAGGGAGACCAAATGCTAACGTCCAAGCTTGCCAAACGGTGAAGAGAAGCGATAAAAGACCTCAAAGACAGAAGAGCAGAAATACTGGAAGACGCAGCAGAAGCTGGGAAAAGCATTCGCACTGCCCACCTGTCCTTCGCCAACTATAAGACAAAGATGACTGCCATCCAATGCCCTGATGGATCTATCACATCTTCCAGAAAGGCAATGGAGAAGATAACCCAGGACTTCTACTCAAATCTCTTTGATAGCCACATCCACCTGCCCACATACCAAATTCCACAGGATGGATATGTCATTCCCAACGTTCTCCCTTCTGAAATCCGACATGCCATCTCGTCAGTACAGAAGGGAACAGCACCAGGCCCAGACAAAGTCAGACCCGAACACCTGAAGAATCTGCCGTTGGTACTCATCAATACACTAGCTTGGCTCTTCACACGCTACCTGTCCGAATGCAAGGTGCCCTCCCAATGGAAAACCAGCAGGACAGTTCTACTGTTCAAGAAGGGAGACATTCACGACATCGGCAACTATCGCCCCATCTGCCTGTTGTCCGTCATCTACAAGCTGTTTACACGAGTCATCCTGAACAGGATTAGCAGAACACTAGATGAAGGACAACCATGCGAGCAAGCTGGCTTCCGGAAAGGATTCAGCACAATCGACCATATCCACAGTAACCAAGCTCATCGAGGTTTGTAGGGAGTACAAGATGCCGCTCTGTCTCACGTTCATTGATTTACAGAAAGCCTTTGATTCTGTGGAGACTGAAGCAGTCATCGAAGCCCTAGCCAAACAGGGTGTTCAAACCCAATACATCAAGATCCTTCGTGAGCTGTATTACGGATTCACCACCAGGATCTCACCATTCTACAAAGAAGTGATCATTAATGTGAAAAGAGGGGGTTCGACGGGGTGATACCATTTCAGCAAAACTCTTCAGTGCCACCCTCGAGAACATCATGCCGCAATTAGAATGGGAAGGAATGGGAGTGAAGATAGATGGTCGGCAACCACACCACCTCTGCTTCCCTGATGACATCGTTCTAATAACACCAAACATTAGCCAAGCGGCACAAATGCTGGCTGACTTCTACTGAGAATGTGGAAAGATAGGTCTACAGCTGAATCTAAAGAAAACAATGTTCATGAAGAATGAACTAGTTCCTGAGGCCCCATTCACTCTCAATGGAACAAACATCTCTGAATGCAGCAGTTATGTGTACTTAGGTCGAAAAATCAACATGATGAATGACCTAAAACCTGAGCTGCGCGGGAGGAAGAGAGACGGCATGGAATGCCTTCAAAGGAATCGAAGAAATAGCTAAAAGGACAAAGAACCTCCGGCTCCGGGCACATCTCTTTGACTCCACTGTTCTCCCTGCATTAACATACGCCTCAGAGACCTGGGCCCCTACGAAAGCAGGATGAGAATGCTATTTGGGTCTCCCAGAGAGTAATTGAAAGAGCTATGCTTGGAATATCACGCCTCACTCAAGTGAGAGAGAAGGAATCCCGATTTCTGACCTCTGTCTGCTATTCCAGAATCAGGGCTGATTTCGTTTGCCAAGGCATCGAAAATCAGATGGGCTGGACATGTAATGCGATTTGGAGACAACCACTGGACTAGAGCCATTACCGACTGGATCCTAAGGGATGTCAAAAGATCACGTGGCCGCCCACCTACAAGATAGTCAGACTTCCTTGCAAAGACCCCGAAGGAATGTTTTGAGGCTCTTCGTATTCCTGAATCAACCAGATGCCATTGGGCTACATTGGCACGTGATAGGGTCCAATGGAAATGTTACTGGCGCCCACTCGAGCAAATCGATGAAAAACGGGATTCAAGTTGTCAAGTGAATAGCTAAAGTAATCCTTGGGAAAAGAAGATGGGCAGTATCACTTTCCCCAACCTCAAGCTCTGCTACAGAGCAGTTGTAATTAAGACAGTGTGGTATTGGTATAGAGACAGATCCGTAGACCTACGAATAGAACTGAAAATCCTGAAACACTCTCAAATTTACAACCACTTAATCTTCAATAAAGGAACAAAAAATATTAAGTGGAGCAAAGAAAGCCTCTTCAACAAATGGTGCTGGAAAAACTGGGCAGCTACGTGTAAAAAATGAACTTAGATCTCCTTCTAATGCCATGCACAAAAGTCAGATCAAAATGGATTATAGATCTCAACATCAGACATGAATCTATAAGTTAAATCGAAGAAAACATAGGAGTAACGCTCTATGACATCGAAACTAAAAGTATCTTTAAAGTCAGCACACCACTGACCAAGCAAATGGAAGCAAAGATAAACAAATGGGATTATATATAGTTGAAAAGCTTCTACATGTCAAAAGAAACAGGCACCAAAATACAAAGACAATCCACACAGTGGGAAAGGATGTTCACCCAATACCCATCTGATAAGGGGTTAATACCTAGGATATATCAGTAACTGGTAGCACTTCACAAGAAAAAAACAGCCAACCCCATCAAAAAATAGGGAGAAGAAATGAACAGAAGCTTCCAAAAAGAAGAAATTCGAATGGCCAAAAGGCATATGAAAAAGTGCTCTTCATCTTTAATTATCAGGGAGATGCAAATCAAAACAACAATGAGGTACCATCTCACACCACAGAGAATGGCACACATCTAAAACAGCAAGAACAACTGGTGCTGGCATGGATGTGGGGAAAAAGGGACTCTCATCCACTGTTGGTGGGAGTGCCGACTGGTCTAGCCCTTTTGGAAAACAATATGGGCATTCCTCCAAAAACTAGATATTGAGCTCCCATTTTATCCAGCAATAGCACTCCTGGGAATAAACCCGAGAGACCGAATAACGCATAGCAGAAACACTATCTGTACTTCTTTCTTCATCTCTGCACTATTCACTATAGTTAGAATCTGGAAACAACCTAAATGCCTGAGAACAGAGGACTGGCTAAAGAAACTGTGGTTCATCTACACTATGGAATACTATGCAGCTGTCAGAAAAGACAAAATTATGTAATTTACCTGCAAATGGATGGACATGGAGACTATCATGCTGAGTGAAATTAGTCAGAAGGAAAAGGACAGATATAGAATGACTGCATTCATTAATACGACATAAATAGATACCAGTGTTTTTACTAAATGTGGAAAATGGTAATGGCAGATTAAAACTCACCATTGAATATACACAAAGAGACTTAAATGATAAACTCTAAATATCTGCAGGGCTAGCCACAGTGTGTAAAATAAGAGGGAGAGAGAGATTCAGAGACAGAGAGAGAGAGAGAGAGAGAGAGAGAGAGAGAGAGAGAGAGAGAGAGAGAGTGGGGTGCCTGCTATTGAGGCAGCCTATGGGTGGGCAGGAGGGGAGGAGTACATTGGTGGTGGAAATGGGGCACTGGTGGAGGGATGGGAGCTGGAATACTGTATTACCAAGAACCAATTATGAACACCATTGTAATTGCATGTCTCACAGTCGTATAATAAAATTAAAAAAATAATAATTCACTGCCCTGTGGGCCCCTGGCTGCCTGCCTACATCAAAACCCTGGGGAGGGTTGGCAGGGATGAATGGTCAGACTAGAGGTGACCTAGGGCAATGGTGTAGAGTTCCAAACATGTTGGTGATGATGAGGTGTGATAACTTGTACAATGACACCATACACCATGTCACTAATGTATTCATCAAAGCTAGACCAGTTAAAGCATTTCACTGGGTGTAGCCCCAAAACATCAACGAATCATATATTTGGGAAAGTACAGCATGTAGATCACTTCCCTAGCACAGGACTCACCAGGGGTGGATCCCTTACATCCATATGGTCCCAAGCTTGTTGGGAGTGAATCTGATGTTTATACGCAGGAGTAACCCCTGAGCATGGGGATGTGGCCCCAAAACAAAGCAAGCAAAAAATCAGAATTTTTTTCTTAGTTTAAATTTTTCTGTTCTTTTCCACCAAAGACACAGATATTTGATTTTTAGCATTGTTTAAATAGTGAGTTTGATATGGGTGTGTGGGCATGCTAGATGCATGTATGAGTATGTGCATGTGTGGGTATATGATACTAATGGAAATTTGTATTGATTGACTGATTGATTGGCAGCTTGGGCTGGAGGGGATGAACCCAGCAGTGCTTGAGGGCTACTCTCTGTTCTGGCCTTTTCTGCAGAGCTTGGGGGATCTTGTAAGGCTGCCTATTAAACCAGGCTTTCTGATGCAAAACATCTGCCTATCTTGTTGAACCACCTCTCTGGACAGCAGTGGGAATTATTTTTTTTAAACCTCAAAGATCTTGTCTTGCATTGTTTATGAAGGTCAAGTTTCTCATCCATTTTGTTAAAACATATTATTCATTGGGGGCCTCATTATTAAGTCCTTGGTGATCATAAGGGTTATTCTATCCTTAAATCAATACATGCGCATATATATCTCTCCTCCAGAGCATTATGGAGATTTTCACATCTACAGTCACTTGAAGCTAGATAGGTCTCTGGCTTTTTCCAGTTTGCCGTAGGCCCTTCCCTTTCACAAAAGACCCTCATTAGCGCCCTTTTCACTAATTGAAAAAATCTGCCAGGCTTTAGGACAAAGGTCAAATTGGAAAGAAACCACCTTCTGCTTCCCTTTTGCAAAAGCTAGAAAGGGCAAACCAGGGAGCTCCTGTGCTGAAATTACATCTTCCTGATTGTGTCTGTAGCTAATCATTTGAATTTTTGCAATACATTAGTGTTATTCAGGTTTTGTGTGTTGCTGAGCATGGCTGAGAGGCGGGAGGTTTGCTCTTAAGCTGGGCCATAGTACATTGGGTAGGGCGTTTGCCTAGTATGCAGTCAACTGGGTTCAAACCCCAGCATCCCCTATAGTAGTCCTGCTAGGTATTCCTGATTGCAGAGCCAGGAGTAACCCCTGAGGCTCACTGCCTTTGACCCAAAAATCTACCATAAATAAATAAATAAATGAATGAATGAATGAATGAATGAATGAATAAATAAATAAATAAATAAGTAAATAGATAGATAGATAAACAAACGACGAATGCATGAAAAAAATAAATGAATAGATAAATAGATAAACAAACACACAAATAAATAGATAAATAGATAGATAAATAAATAAACAAACAAATAAATAAACGAATGAATGAATGAATAAATAAATGAATAAATAAATAGATAAATAAATAAATAAATAGATCTCTGGTGGGTCCCTGGGTCCTGCCTGTAGTTGTAGGCCAAAGGCCTGTGCTCTTATGCGAGGACAGCTCCTGTGGTCCAGTGCGAGAGCAGAGACTGCCAGCCACCATGGTGCTGTTGGAGGCCTTCAGCAGATCTCCCCATGGGCATGTGGTGCCTGAAATCCAAGTGTGTGGGAACATTCAAGGGTCCCAGGGGTGCAGAGTGTGGCTGTTGGTATCATGGTGGGACAGGCCTTTAGACAATGTCTTCTGTTCCTCCCTAGTAATAGTACAGTGGGTAGGGCATTTGCCTTGCATGCGAAGAGCCAGGGTTCGACTCCCTGTCTTCCTGTGGTTCCTGGGCCCGCCAGGGAGTGATCCTGAGTGCAGAGCCAGATGGAAGCCCTGAGTATCACCAGGTATAGCCCTAGAACAAAAATAAACAAACAAGAATTGCTCTAACCAAAGGAGTCATTAAAAGTCTAAAATCTATCAAGGTAAAAAAGCTTAGCATGCTATATAACCAACCGACTAACCAACAAACAAAAAGCAACAAAAAACTATAGAAACTCTGGTGGTTGCTGCTGTTGGATAGCTCTAAAGGGAAGGGTGGAGCGATTCAACCAGTAATGTTTGGCCATGTCAAGGTCAGAGACAGAGAACAAGAGATGCAAAGAGGGCAGGATGCTTTCCTTGCACAAAGGGTGACTGGGGCTTGACTCCGGGTGCTTCATGGTATCTCGGAGCCTGCCAAGTTGAGCCCTGAGAGCAGAGGCAAGAGTGAGCCCTGAGCACTGCTGAGTGTGCCACTCAAACCCCCAAAACTCGGAGCTAGCATTCTATCATAATTCAGTGACACGAATGTGATTCTAAACGACAAGGATTATTTCTTAGTGAGAGATGGTAACATTCCTGGACAGGATGTAGAATGAAATGTAAATCACTATGAAATGGCATCCAGAAAAGTTCTGAAATCTTTCATCATGTAAATAATATCGATGTTTTATTTTAAAATAAGCTATTAATACAAATAAGCAAAAACAAAACCACACTGGGTGTATGCTAAAACTCATCCTAAGGCTGTACTATCTCTTGACCACCTGGAGTGCACATTCCCATCCCGTTTCAGTTTATTGTAAATTGCTTCTTTACATCATCTGGTCTGAAAGTTGCATAAAAGCATAGAGAACCTCTATTTCTCTCCCTGTTAAGAAGTTCACATCACTTATGGACATTCCTAGAGCTCCATCAAACTGAATTGATCTTTAAGTTTACTAAGAGAGAGGTCATGCTCGGTCATTAGAATCTCCACTGATCTGCACAAAGCCCTCATCAAGATCCTATCTGATTAGAATTGTAATTTTACTAAACTGACTACTAATAACAAAATACTTATTGTTCAAACTTATTAGGAATAAACTTCTAGATGATAAGCCTAAACTGGCTTATCATCTTTCTTGAGTCCATTATGAGCAATGTTTCCCAAACCTCCTTTTTTTCCCTCCTCCTGTCTAGAAGACTGAAGGATCAATCTTCCGAACTAGACCTAATCAAGAACAATGGCAAGTCAGAATGAATTTCAGATTCTGGACTGCAACCCCCACCCTTTACCATATACCATTTATATTTAACTTGAGCTTAAAAAACAAAACAACAAAGTTTTCTTTGGATTGTATTTAGTCAATAGGATTTATTTTTCTTATTTGTTTTGTGCTGGATTTAAAAACCAAGCAAAAATTATATCCAAATGTAAAAAACTAATGCTTATTACTGGCAGCTTTTCTGCTGTGCCACACAACTTTTTTTTTAACCTTTTGCTTTGTTGTGTCTTTTGGATGTTTTAAGAGCCCGGCACTACAGATGGTTTGGTGATTATGTTTAACCCTGAGCTGATCTATCCATGCTGTTCTTATTTTTGCAAATGGTTAACTGAGACTAGTATAAGCATCTCTCTCATTTATCAGTCTTTTCTGAGCGAAGGGTAATTTTTCCTCTATGTTCAAAATAGTCTCTATTCATTTGCTTGTCAAGTAGCCCTCCCTGACTAGGGGCAAATAGGTTATTTATTGCTACGTTAGTTTTCTCTTTGTACAGGAAATCTCTAGGAAGGTAAGGCTGGACGCTGAGACACATCATCCTCGGGATTATTAAAGGCAGTGGAATATTTTGTGGCTGTCAGCCTTTTGGATTCTAGTATGGTTGAGGGGTCATTCTTTGGGGAGAACATAATGATCCCAGAATGTTGGCTGACAGGGTCTTGATCTGTGCTTTTATTATGTTCAATTTATCAGTCTCCTTGGAAAGAATTGACTGGAGGACTCTTAAAACATTTGAAATCTTCAGATAAAAGCTCAGAGACAGGCTCTTCCTTCTTCCATTAATTTCATAATCAATGATGTCAATTTGTCACTATTAATAATGTTCCATAACCACTTTCCTCAGGCCTTCCTGAACGTAAAAGCTTCTAGATAAACTCCTACCCTTGCCTTCACTCTTTCTACTCAGTGTTTTCCTCTTTCTGCTGATTATATTCAAACTTTCTTCACTTTAGCCATGGAATCTTTTGACAGTCTTACAAAGCATCACAGTATAGTTTACAATACCCTAAGAAGAAATTTTTGAAAGTAACAACTTAAATTATAAGTGTCTGTTTTTAACTTTTTGAATTTTACCCATGTGACTAAGTTTTAGCTCTTTGGGTTTTCTCACAAAAGTGATAAGTAGACTTGTTTTTCAATTGATTGAGAAATTCTTTTTATGGTAGTCCAAATCTCTCCATTCTTGTTCATATGATCTTATCCATCTTATGAAGCAAAATAAACTATAGGCACTTTTTTCCAGATTTTTATGGTGGGATAAAAGATAACTCATTTAAGCGTTTGAGTAATAAAGTTGGTTAAGTGTTGATTAATAGATACTGATGTTTAATTTTAGTCTGGAAATTTCGTGCCTAAATACTTCATGTACTTTATAGTTTTGGTCAAATCAATTTACCACCCTGGGCCTTGGTTTTCTTTTTTAAATTATTATTATAGCACTGTGAGATAGACATTTACAAAGCTGTTCATGATTAGGTGTCAGTCATACAATATTGCAACACCCATACCTCCACCAGAGGCCGTTTCCCATGACCAGTGTCCTCAGATTCCCTCCCTGCACCTTCAGCCTGCCTCTGTAGCAGGCACTATTTTCTTTTTCACTCTCTCTCATTCTCTCTTCCTTTTCTTACACATTGTGGCCTTCCACACATACATTTAGTGGTTATCATGTATATACATTTGCTTACATTTAATGCTCAGTTGAATTAATCTTGCATTACCATTTCTAACAATTAGTAGAATTCTGGTATATATTTATATCCCACAAATTAATGCAGTCATTCTGTATCTGTCCTTTTCCTTCTGATTAATTTCAATAAGCATGATAATCTCCATTTTTATCAATTTGTAGGCAAATTTCATGATTTGGTACACCAGCCTCTTGAGTTGCTGCGGTGTGCCTGCAGTGCCCAGCTGCATTGGCAGGTGGCAGAAAGGAGATAGGAATCTGCCCTGTGGGCCCTGGATGGCGGATGGTCTGACATAGGAAAAAAAAAAAAGACTGGGCCGCCTGGGGTGGAACCCAGAGCCCCAGTGCCTGGCAGTGCACTGGCAAAGCTACGCATGGTGTATTTGATAAGCCAAAAACAGTAACAATAGAGATGAACTGTACAAGGGGCAGAACAGATGCACAGCTGCACTGCCCGGCCCACGTGAAACAGCTCATGGAATCTCTGAGGAATCAGCTAGTCCCTGGCTGAGACCAACATAGCTCCTAGGGTGAAGCAGTCATATGGGGAAGTCACGCTGGCTGGAATTGGAGCAGGGATTTGGGCTCCTCCTTCTCCATGCCGGTGGGGCGTGGCTATGGGCTCCTACCCTCCGCAACCAGACGAAGACAGACAAGGGGCAGACCAGAGCACAGCTGTGATAGTGTGCAGCTGTGCAAGAGGCTTAGATAACAAAGTAGGCTAGGACCAGGTCCTTCCCAGGGTCTTTCACATCTGACACCAAAATGATCATTGTAGTTGTAACAAACGGGAGAGGTTGATGGTGAATGAGGAACTATAATGTCACACTAGAACTCACTGGACTCGCAGACATGGGGGCAGAGCTGCTACTGGCTCTCCCTGTGACCAGCCGCTCACGAGGTGCCCGGGAGGGGATGGTGGGTTCTAGCCCTGGCCCACCATCGCAGCAGAGCCTCGCAACAAGCCAGACGACCCCCCCCACTCCATGAGGGCCTCCATTTTCCACATCGCGGACTTCTCTCTCGTCAGACCTCCACCCAGCAGACCAGCCTATCAGTGCCCAGCTTCGCGGCCGCTCGTGGGTGCGTGGTTCATCAATAATTGCTGGACTTAGAGATGCCTACAAGAGTATGCTACCTGCACGGCAGAGCCTGGCAAGCTACCTGTGTTGTATTTGATATATATGCCAAATACCAGTAGCAATTATAGACCTCATTCCGAATGGATTGAGGCTCTTTATGTTCCTGGAGCAAGCAGATGCCTTGGGCTCTACTAGCATGAGACAGGACATATGGAGATGTTACTGGGGCCCACTCAAAGCAAATCGATGATGAACGGGAAGACAGTGATACAGTGATAGAACTCACTACTGAATACACACGTAGATAATTCATCATAAACCATAAAGCAAGTCACAAGGTGTAGGAGGAGAAAGAAATACAGAGACAGAAATATAGATAGAGAGATAGATGAGAGACTCAGATGCATGGGGGGAGAGCTGCCATCCGACTCTCCTGTAGCTCAGCTGACCAAGAGACTCCCAAGAGGCAAGATGAATTTTGGCTGTTGGTCCATCATCTCTGTAGGACCTCGGAAGCAGTCGGATGAGACTCACTCACCATAATAGCCACCATATTCGCAGTCTGAACCCCACAGCTTATCAGAACCCAAGCAAGAGAGATGCTGACCTCCAGACCAGCTCAGAGCAGCCGAGTTTGAGCCCAGGTAGGCAGCTCTTGGAGGCGGAAGTCACCAGGTGTTCCTGGAGATGGAGCTGGGGTCCCTATTCCCCTCTCTGACCCATGCCAGAGGCCTGGTGGCCCTGCCCACAAACTGCCCTCAGGATCTAGGCCATGATGCAGAGACTCAGAAGCACGGGGAAGAGCTGCCATCTGGCTCTCCCCAAGCTCAGCTGACCATGAGGCTCCCAGGAGGCAAGATGGGTTTTGGGAGTGAGCCCATCACCTCTGTAGGACCTCAGAAGCAGTTGGATGAGACTCGCTCTCCATAATAGCTGCCATTTTTGTGGTCTGGACCTGGTACATCAAACTAGTGGAACCAATCATGTTCTAGAATATATTACAATCTACAATGTGTAAGAAAGGGAAGGGAGAAGGAGAGAGAGAGAGAGAGAGAGAGAGAGAGAGAGAGAGAGAGAGAGAGAGAGAGAGAGAGGGAGATAAAGAACCTGCCATGGAAGCAGGCTGGGGGAAGGGGAAGCGAGGTGGGGACATTGGTGACGGGAGATGGGCAGGGTTGGAGGGATGGGTCTTGGAAACACTGTAGAACCAAAATTCAAACATGAACATCTTGTAATCGTATATTTAATGGTGGTATAATAAAATATTTTTAAAATTTATTTTATTTATTTATTTTATTTACTTATTTATCTATCTATTTATGTATTTATTTTTTGCTTTTTTGCGTCACACCCAGCAATGCTCAGGGGTTACTCCTAGCTCTGCACTCAGGAATTACACCTGGCAGTTACTTGGGGGACCATAAGGGATACCGGGATTGAACCTGGGTCGGCTGCTTGCAAGGCAAACACCCTACCTGCTGTGCTATCGCTGTGGCCCCATAAAATATTTTTTAAAAAAGAAAATCTATAGCCTAAAATTTTTTTTTAATTTCATGATTTCATTTTTCTGACAACTGCATAGCTTCCATTGTGTAGATGTACCATAGTTTCTTTATCCTGTCTTCAATTCTTGGGCACTCAGGTTGTTTCTAGATTCTGGCTATTATGAACAGTGCTGCGATAAATATAGAAGTGCATACGGTGTTCCTGTTGTGTGTATTTGGGACTCCAGGGTATATTCCCAGGAGTGGTATTGTTGGGTCAAATGGGGGCTCAATATCCAGTTTTTGGAGGAATGTCCATATTGTTTTCCAAAAAGACTGGACCAGTTGGCATTCTCACCAACAATGGATGATAGTCCCTTTCTCTCTGTATCTGCACCAGCAGTGGTTGTTCTTGCTCTTTTAGGTGTGCGTCAGTCTCTGTGGTGTGAGATGATATCTCATTGTTGTTTTGATTTGCATCTCCCTGATGATTAATGATGAAGAACACTTTTCATATACCTTATGATGGGCCTCATTTTCTAATGTATAAGTAGTACTCATATCTGTGA
>JAJIBD010016098.1:0-31207 GCA_021461705.1 Cryptotis parvus | reverse complement strand
TGTGTGTGTGTGTGTGTGTGTGTGTGTGTACAGGGAAACAGAGACAACACAGCTCATGTTTCTCATATACTGCACAAACCCTCTTATATTCTCAGTATTAAGATGAACAGGTTTTAGACAAAGGTGTATGTGTGTGTGTGTTCTTTTTTCTTTTATCTTTTCCTGTTGATTTTTTTCTTCACAGTGCCAGGGATTGAACACAGGTTTTATGTAAGACTTATGCTTTGCCATCAAACCGCATCTCTGGCCTGATAATTTGCTCCGTAAAGGATCTCACCGTAATGGACTTTGTGAGCCGGGAAGCAGAACGACCGGGCAGGGAGCTGGCTGAGAGGGCGGAGCACAGGCTGCGCTTTTCGGGGCCGAGCTCGGTGTCCAGCATTTGCATGGTCAAATGCGACCACCTAGAAATTTCCAAAGCAATCAGTATTTCATTCACGCTAATTACGCTTTAAAAATTATTTTTTTTTCTTACGGTTTTGGGGCCACACCCTGAAATGTTTAGGGGCAGCCTCGGGCTCTGCACCCAGGAGTCACTCCTGGCGGGACTCTGGGGACTGTATGGGATGCCGGGATCAGACCCTGGTAGGCCGCAGGCAAGGAAAATGGCCTCCCTGCTGGTCTGTCGCTCCAGCCCCAGATTTCATTCTTTCTAAAGTGTGAAATACTCGTTCTTAGCTGGTGTCACATGAAGCTAGGCAGTGACTGGCTGTTGGCCCTAAGGTCAGTGTCCAGTCTCACTGGAAATGTTTGTGGTCCTCTTTGATAGTCCTTGATCATGAACCTTCTCCCAGTTGGCCGTTGAGGTATGTTGGTTTTGCATTTTGCTTTGTAATGTGTGATTTCTGCCCCTGTGTTGGCACTCGCTGCCCTTTTGCCTTCGCACGTCTCTAAGGGTTATGCCACCCTCCTCGCAGTCCCTTTCTTTTTCTTTTTTCTTTTAGGGTCACACCCAGCAATGCTCAGGGTTACTCCTGGCTCTGCACTCAGGAATTACTCCTGGCAGTGCTCGGGGGACCGTATGGGGATGCCGGGGATCGAACTCGGGTTGGCCGCGTGCAAGGCAAATGCCCTCCCTCTGTGCTATCGCTCCGGCCCTCGCAGTCCCTTTCTCCTCGGCCCAGTGCCTCTTCCAGGGACTCTGTCCCCTCTGAAGAATACATCGTGGTGCGGACCCTTCCACCCCCCAGAGCCGTCCCATCCAGGGCCCACTCTACCATTAGGATCCCAGTTAGAATGCCCACGGCCCCTTGCCCACACTCCTTCCTCTTCCTCCTCCTTCTACACCCAGCGATGCCCAGGGGTTACTCCTGGCTCTGCACTCTGGAATTACTCTTGGTGGTGCTCAGGGGACCATATGGGATGCCGGGATGGAACCTGGGTCATGTAGCCGGCAAACACCCTCCCCTGCTCTACTGTCACCCCCCCATCCTTCTTTGAGCCGGCTCTCCAGGGCTTGTCTATGTGGGACTAGCTTGTACTTCTGACCCGGAACTCTGGCACCTGTTTGTTGTGAAAGTAGTGTCTGCTGGAACAGACGTTTATCTCTCTGGTGTGGTTCATTGTTCTGAGAGTGGGACGGTTGACTCAGCGGTGTAGTTAAGCAGGCACAGTCCTGGGTGCCGACTCTACAGGAGCGGATGCGTGAGCAAAAGCCTTCACCCCTACCGCTGGCATCATGTTAGATGAAGACAGCAGAGGGCATGGGGGAAACTCACACATCGGTGCGCTGAGGGCGGTGGAGGCGGGGAAACCGGGCCTCGCCCAGCAGGTGGTTTCTGGCTCAGTGTAAAGAGAGGGTGCTGCTCTGTGAATATAGGGAAGGGGAGATCGAGGCAGGTCATTGCCAGTGCAGAGACCCTCGAGGGCCTGCGTGTGAGCAGTTGCATAGGAGTCAAGGGATGAGCCGACCCGAGTAGTGGGGCCAGAGTCCGCTATGCTGGCCTGCAGGGACAGAGGATCCGCTCCAGAGCCATGCAGAGTCCTCAGAGGGGTTCTACTGAGGGAGAACCGTCTGCTCTGATGCGTGACCTGCAGGCGCCAGGCTAGCTGCTGAGCTTTGGTAAAGACTGAGAGGCTAACTAGTGTGCCGATTGGGGCCAATGGGAAGGGGGCTCCGATGGGGGTGGGGAAAGGGAAAGAAGTATTTGGATGCTAGTCATTGTGAAGGGTCACCACTAGGATTTCCGATGTATGGAATTTAGAGGATGTTTGTTGTCGCTGGTGAGGGATGTTGATGTCCTTGGTGAGGTCAGATTCTGAGCTAGTAGCACCCACAAAGAGGGTCGAGTAGAGCACGCACATAGAAGCCTCTACAAGCCACTTCTGAGCGAGTAGAGCATCTGCAAAGAAGGGTGAGGAGAGCTCCTACAAAGAAGCCTCCACCAACCACTTCAGGAATAGTTCCACTATATTAGGTGGAACTGGGATATTTAAGTTGGGGGGAAGTAGGGTGTGAACTGTGTCTGCCAGTCAGGCGGCGGGATTAAAACAGGGTGTGTGCTTAATCCTGATCAGGTAGGGTGGTGTCAGGGAGCCGCTGGGGTCCCCAACAGTATCAGGACAGAAGTTCTCTTTACCTCCAAAGCTCTGGGGAACAGATGAGAACTCACAAGTCCGCAGAGTTCCAAAAAGGCTTTTAGTACAACAAGCTCTACCACCGCAATCCAATATAATGGAAGACCTCTAGCTTTGGTCAGAATTTAGATCATACACGGGACTCTGGTCAGAATTTAGAACCAACAAGGGCCCAAGTTGCCTACCAAAGAGGATTTCACCAGAGAGGAGTCCCACCAGAGAGGGTCCCACCAGAGATGAGTCCTACCAAAGAGAAGACAGTACCTCAAGTCAGTCCCCTTATATACACCAAAGTAATCCTAACTTCAGAGAGGGTACTGTCAACAAAGAACCCTCAACAGCTTCTAGAAGAGTGTAGAAGGGTGTGCCACACCCTACTACAGGTCTAAACAAAGGATTATGCCAAGGAATAATCCGTTCGAGATTATGAGATTATCTCTTAGGAGATCTCACTGGAGGGGACTGGTATGAAGTAATGCTTAATTTCATGAGCATCATGTAATCTAGATGGTACCCACATGGTCTTTTATTTTTTTTTTTTTTTTATTTATTTATTTTTTTTTTTTTTTGCTTTTTGGGTCACACCCGGCAATGCTCAGGGGTTTCTCCTGGCTCTGCGCTCAGGATCACTCCTGGCGGTGCTCGGGGACCATATGGGATGCCGGGGATCGAACCGGGGCCGCCGCGCAAGGAAATGCCCTACGCTGGGCTATCGCTCCGGCCCCTATTTTTTCTTTTTGGGTCACACCCGCAATGCTCAGGGTTTCTCCTGGCTCTGCACTCAGGAATTACTCCTGACGGTGCTCTGGGGACCATATGGGATGCCGGGATCGAACCCAGGCCGGCATGGGCTGGCCGCGTGCAAGGCAAACACCCTACCCGCTGGGCTATCGCTCCGGCCCCCACATGGTCCTTCTTATTTATTATCTGTGTCAGGGTGATTCTGAGTATCTTGTTCTCTGTATATTGAAAGGGTCACACTCGCCTGCTTGAGGGCAAACTAGTATGATCCTATAATTTTAACACAGTCTCAGTGTAGCTAGGATGTAGTCTCCTGATAAATTCTAACTGTCCCACACTGGGTCCAGTGGGTATAAAGAGGAGCTGTGCCCAATCTAGATAACATAGAAGTCTTAGTAGATGTATAATAATAAGTCAGAAGTTACTCATTCAGAGTCAAGGTGACTTCTATAACTTCCACACCTTCCACCAGTGTTTTACACAGAAGAGAGATCTCATCAGTATGAACCCTGACTTAAGAATATGTAAATAGAATTAAACTGTGAGTGGATAAAACAGCAAAGCTCCCAAGCTAGCTAGGCCTGTCATCCAACAGGGTGGGAAAGGGAATTAAAACAGGGTGTATTCTTAATGTGTTTAGCTACAGATATTGCTCTGTGTGTTTGTGTGTCTGCGTGCATGCACAAAGAGACCCTTTTGAGACCCTGTACTGCTCTTGTACTTGTACAACTCTCAGGATGCTCTGTAGAATGTCCCACCCACCATTAAAACCACGCTGTGGCTTGTCTTCTCTATTGCAGTCGAGGATGCCCACGGGGGGGTGCTTACAGGAAATAGCAAGCAGACCGTTTGGAGGGGCTACTTGGTAAGTTCTTTTTAAGTATGACTTCTTGCTGATGGATAGAGTGAAAATAGCAATCACGCTGGTTTACCTTGAGAGGCTTTTTCAGGTGTTTGCTTTCTCTGAGACTAGCTTCGGGGTAGTGGATGTTGATTTAAGTAATCTGAGTGTTCTATTTTGAAACAGGTCTGATGCCATGGGTCTTCAAGGTTTTTTCAGCTGTAAGTTCTCACCAGTTATCTGATGTGGGAAGTTAATTGTATGTTTCCCGTGTTTCCTCCTTTCTCAATTTAGACGACAGACAAAGAAGTCCCTGGGCTAGTGCTCATGCAAGACTTGGCTTTCCTCAGTGGCTTTCCGCCAACATTCAAGGAAACGAATCAGCTGAAAGCAAAATTGCCAGAAAATCTGTCTTCTAAGATCAAACTGGTAAGAGCGGACAGCACACAGAGCACGGCCTCGGATTTACCGTGGGACCGTTCCCTCCGCAACCAGGCGGTCATGGTTCTGCCAACAGTCAGGGCCAGCTAAGGGGATGGGCTCTGGGCAGGTGGGTGCCCCAGCAGTGCACGCCCGTGGGAAAGTCACGTGGAGGTTCGTGGTCAGGCTGTAGAATGGTCGTGTGTAACATTCACTGATAACCAGTGCCCATGGTGGAATCAGCCCTTCAGGGTATTTTCAGGATTCCAACATTCGTGCCCATTCCATAAATTAGAACTCCTGGAATTTTGTGAGAGGAAACATGGGAAAGGGGAAGATGAGAGGAGGGAGTGTGCCAGCTTTTTTGGGCCGTTTTTGCCCTGGGCGCCCCTTCCTGGTCTAGTTCTGAGGCTGAGAGTCCCGGTCCCTGTCTGCTCGCCTGCCTTGAAGCCTTCATAGGGGACTATCAGGGTGTCCCAGGAATCAGCCGCTTAGTGTTCCCGTGGGCTTGTGTTTCCACCGGGGCTGGGCGAGGAAGGCCTGCAGTCGGGAGTGAGACAGCTGTCCCTGACCAGCCATCTTTCGCCCATAGGAGCAGGGGGCAGCGAAGACCTCTGGGGGAAACGCCCTGAGCCGAGGGCTGGAGGCTGGCAAGGCAGCGACTTTGGTGGGGAAACCAAGGAAACTGCTCCTCGAGGCCCAGGCGCGGCGTAGGCCAATGGAGGCCTGGTAGAGAAAGATCCGCTGAGGCACTGAACTTCACCGCGGCAGGGGGGGCCTCCCTGGGGCGGAGAGCCTGAGGAGCGGAGACGGCCAGGCCACTTCCTCACCCAGCCGCTTCTCGGGAGTGGCAGGGAGGGATTGCCCAAGCGGGAGGGCTGCAGCAGAGAACCAGTCTGACCAGTGCTGCTGTTGCCCAAGACAGTCGGGTCCCATGATGAGCGCGTTCCTTCCCTTCCTTCCGGAGATGTCCAAGCCACGCCTCCCGCCACTTGGTGTCTGAATGGGAGAGAGGGAAGTGGAGTGAAGGAGGAAGTGGCATTTCTCTTGGAGAAGGGAGCGATGCCTTTAGCCACACTCAGACCGTCAGGATGGGGGAGGAAGCCTGGAGGCAGCGGGGATTCTCTGGCTGTGCAGTAAAGGGCCAGAGGTGTGGCCTAGCGGAGCCGTTTACCGGAGGGTCCTTTCGGCATCTTCAAGGCTGTGGCCTCGGAGACGGAGAGAACAGTTCTGTCCTGGAGGCCATCATTTGATCCCGTCTAGTCCCTGTTCCGTCTGTGATCCACAGAGGGTTACTGAGGGCGTCTGGTGTCCGTCCTTTCCCCTCTGCCGTGATTCACTTCACATGACGCCCTCCAGCGTCATCTAAGTAGCTCTGAGCTGCAGCATTTTATCGTTTCCTATAGCTGTTGGCATTGCATTGTGCACCTCTAAATAAAAAGTTTCTGCATGGCAAAAAGCAAGGAGGCTAAAATAAAACGCCCTACTGCTGAACAGGAGAAAGTATGTGCACACCATATGTCACGGACTAATATCCAAAGGCGTTACACAAAGCTGAACAGAAAAAAACAACTAAAAACATGCCAGAGCTACTGGTCTGCAGCTGCTCTGAATGTGGCAGATGTGGCTGGCTTTCCTCTATGGGAAAGAAGTTACTGCACGATTAATTACCTCTTAGCGAAACAGAAGTATGGCTGGCAAACAGTATGCATGTTACATGGCTGTCAGAGTTTGCATGTTACATAGCTGACAGAGAAAAACAACAGGGAGAGGAGAATAGACAATTCACATTTCCCCAAAAGATATACAGATGGCCAAAATGATCGTCATTTGTTATCAGGGAAATGCAAACCAGAATGACATTGAGGTTACCGTCTCATACCAGCAGAAGGCATGGATCAGAAGGACTGCAGCCAGTGTGGGTGGGGATACGGTGGGAAGGACCCTCTTCCACTGTTGGTGGGAGTGTTGTCTGGTTCAGTCTGGAAAAACAGCGTGGAGGGGCCAGTAGTACAGTGGGGACGGCATTCGCCTTGCATGCAGCCAGCTCAGGTTCAGTCCCCAGCATCCCACATGGTCCCCCAAGCACTGCCAGGAGTCATTCCTGAGTGCAGAACCAGGAGTAACCCTGAGCATTGCCAGGGTGACCCCAAAAGCAAAACACAATAAAAAGAAAAAGAGCAAAAAAGTGTGGAGAATTCTCCCAAAGGTAATTACCAGAGTTTCCACATGGTCCAGTGATTTCACACGGTGGCATCTATCCCAAGAACAAGCACATAAAAACATTAAGTCGGAAAGATGCTTACACCTGTGTTCACTGCGGCACGAACTGTAGCCGGGATAGTGAAGCCACCCAAGCATCTAATGACAGATGAGTGGATAAGTTGCCTGTTGAACTTTTTACAATGGGGTCTGGCTCTTAGGAGGTCATCCAAGAAATGCTTACTGAAGGAAAGAGCTCACGGAAAGGCTGCAGGGAAACCTCTAAGAGAACTGCAGCAGAAAATATGTCAAGGACAAGCCAACAGCATGGGAGAGAATGGCCTAAGTTCAGGAAGGCCTGCTGCAGTCAGAATCCCCAGCAGCAGAAAGGCTCTTGTGTTGCCAGACTGCTAGGGGGCGCTCATGTTCTTCTCAGTGCATGAGCCGCCCTGGTTGTACCCTTAGAGGTAATGCTATACTCAGACATGGGGCAGAGCTGCTACTTGCTCTCCCTGTGCCCAGCTGCTCATGAGGCGCCTGGGAGGCATGGTGGGTTCTAGCCCTGGCCTGCCACCCCAGCAGAGCCTCACAACAAGCCAGACGATCCCCCTACTCCATGGGGGCCACCATTTCCCACATCCGGACCTCCCTCTCATCACAACTCCACCCAGCAGACCAGACTATCACAGCCCGGCTCGTGCGGCCGCTAGTGAATGGCGGTTCATCGATAATTGCTTTATTTAGAGGTGACTACAAGAGTATGCCACCCGCACAGCAAGTCTGGCAAGCTGCTCGTGTCATATTTGATATGCCAAATACCAGTAACATTTATATTAGGTCATTCCCATGACCTAATATAATGGTTTGAGGCTCTTTATGTTCCTGGAGCAAGTGGATGCCTTTGGATTCTACTAGCATGAGACAGGACATATGGAGATATTACTGGTGCGTGCTCTAGCAAATAGATGATGAACGGGAAGACAGTGACAGTGACAGACATCAGAAACTTCAGTGACTTACAAGCAGCAACTCTTTGTTTCAGTCACGTTAGATGCCTGGTGTGGTCCTACGGTATGTGATGGGGTGGGTATGGACAAGTGTTCTCTCTTTGAGAAGTTTCTCATTTAAAGAATCTATAGAAACTTTCAGTTTCAAGGAGGAAGCGGCCAGTAGAGACAATCGCCCAGCTGAAACCTCTAGCTGCAGCCACTGAACTCCAGTTCCTGCCTGTTAAGACGCTTAAGTAATTACTGTCCACTGGGATCGGGGTGCCCCCTGCTGGGTAAAGAGGGCACTTTCCTCCCTTTTCAGTAGGTTCCTATTTCAATAGCAAGAAATCTTTTTTCATAGATACAATCCCCTCAACTCTTTTGATGTTTGGCCACACCCAGTGGTGCTTCAGGGACCACAGACTATCAGGGATTGAACTCAGGCCTCCCCTTATGCAAAGCATGTGCTCAGCCCGCTGAACTCGAGTGCAAAGCCCGGAGTAAGCCCCGAGCACCCAAATATATGGGGAGAGGGTGATCTTTCCTTGGCATCCACCTTCCAGTTGTCTTTTTTTTTTTTTTTTTTTTTTTGCTTTTTTGGGTCACACCCAGCAATGTTCAGGGTTTCTCCTGGCTCTGCACTCAGGACTTACTCCTGGCGGTGTTCAGGGGACCATATGGGATGCCGGGGATCCAACCCGGGCGGTACAGGCCAGCTGCATGCAAGGCTAACGCCCTACCTGCTGGGCTATTGCTCCGGCCCAAGTCATATTATTTTTTTAAGGAAACAAATTTTAAAATACTAAGGAAACATTTCAAAATACTTTTTTTTTCAGACAAATTGAGATTAGGATAGAAGAGCTTTAGATAAGAAGGACATTTCCCTATTACATGTTAAGATAGTAAAGTGTAATATTTATCCCACGAGTAATGATGTTTGCATTCTGGAGCTATCAGAAGGCTGTGGGGTAGAGGCAGGGAGGGAACGGGAGAATAGAGAGGGACGGTGAGATTCTCTAGTCCACCGGCATGGCCTCCCGTCTGCCCCCCCACATGAAGGCAGGAGGAGAGGCAGGGGGAGTCGAGCTTCCCAGGGCGGTCAGTATATGGCCACAAAATGGACAAGGCGCTAAAGAACATCGCCCACGCACAGTGACTTATGGTAAGAGGTGGTGGCCTACGGGATGAAATGAGGGGATGTATAAATGAAAGTCTAATAAAAGTATTTTCCCTTTATTTAAACACTGGTTTACAAAGTTGTTAACAATACAGTTGTTTTGATATTGGCTTACTCTTTCTGGGGTGTGTGTAGGTGTGTGTGTGTGTGTGTGTGTGTGTGTGTGTGTGTGTGTGTGTGTGTGTGAATCTCATCTTTAAATGGATGTAACATATATTAGATGTATACCATATGATGTATGATCTAAAGATATTAATAAAATCCTATGTTAAAATGTAAATACTCAAAGTGGTGTCCATTTTTCTGCTTTGGGAGGGCCACACCCTGCAGTGCTCAGAGCTTACTCTTGGCTTTGTGCCCAGGGCTCCAGTCCTGGCAGGGCTCAGGGGACCCTATAGGGTGCCAGGGATTGAACCTGGGTTTGCCCTATACCAGACAGGCCCCTCTGCTGACTATAGCCTCGGCCCAGGGGTATCCGTTCTCTCTGTGTAATTCTCTCATTATGTTGTAGTTGCAGTTGTATTCAGAAGCTAGCGTGGCACTTCTGAAATTGAATAACCCCAAAGATTTCCAAGAATTGAATAAACAGACTAAGAAGAATATGACCATTGACGGAAAAGAATTGACCATAAGTCCTGCCTACTTATTATGGGATCTGAGTGCCATCAGCCAGGTGAGAGAGGCGGAGTTTCTTTTAAAAACTAAACTGAGGGTTCTTTTTGTTTGCTTGCTTTTTCTTTTTTGGGTCACACCTGGCGATGCTCAGGAATTACTCCTGGCAGTGCTTGGGGGACTATATGGGATGCCGGGGATTGAACCCCGGTCGGCTGCATGCAAGGCAAATGCCCTACCCGCTGTGCTATCGTTGTGGCCCCTAAACTGAAGTTTTAAAAGACTTAAAAGGAGTCTTAAAATTGAGGTTGTTGAAAACGTAGAAGTCCCTTTGGGGTTGGTGGGGGAGAACACACCTACCTGTGCTCAGGGGTGACTCCTGGCTCTGCACTCCTGATCACTCCTGACAGTGCTCGGGGACCCAGGGGGCGCCTGGGTCTGTCTAACCCGGTCAAGCGCCCTCCCACTGTCTGGTCCAGCCCGAAGTCACTATTGGAAGAAGGAAGATTTTGACTTAGTAGAGATAAGTTGGAAATTTACAACTTTCTAGTCACTGCCCGTGATTTATCTGAACCGTGGTGAAATCAAATCAGATCCAAGAATCTTTTCTAGAAAGTATGCAAAGGCGATGCTGTTTCTGCTAGTGTTGTTTGAGATCAGCTGAGCCTTGCATGGTGGGTAATATTCAAAGTCTTGGTCTTAAAAGCCTGCCACGGGGCTGGAGAGATAGTTAAGGCACTTGTTGGTGTGCAGCGGACGCTGGTTTGAGCCCTGGACCCCAGAGCAGAGCCAGGAGTGAGTCCCGAGTAGTGTGGCCTGAAAGCCAACAAACAAGAGCCTGCCAGGGGGCGCGCTGCTCGGGCCAAGGGGAAAGAGAGTGGGGAGGGCGTTTCCTAGCTTCCCGTCCCCACTGTTTTCCTCAGTCCAAGCAAGATGAGGACATTTCTGCCAGCCGTTTCGAGGGACAACGAGGAGCTAAGATACTCGCTGCGCTCTATTGAGAGGCAGCGCCGTGGGTGCGGAACATTTTCATTGTTACCAATGGGCAGATTCCATCCTGGCTGAACCTTGACAATCCTCGAGTGAAAATCGTCACGCACCAGGTACTGGGACTTCCCATGTATGGTCCCAGGCCCCGGGCCTCCTACTGAACCCTTGGCTCCTTCCCCTTCCCTTCATTGCCCTTGCTGTCACCTTGTTCCAGCCTTCCCTTCCTCTCCTAAAAGTAAACAAACCATGCGACAAAATCCCCACATCCCCCTGAGAGCACTCTCTCCCTTTCTCTCTCTCTCTCTCTCTCTCTCTCTCTCTCTCCCTATATCCCTCTCTCTCTCTCTCTTTCTCATTTAAAGGATGTTTTTCGAAATTTGAGCCACTTGCCAACCTTTAGTTCACCTGCTATTGAAAGTCACATCCATCGCATCGAAGGGCTGTCCCAGAAGTTTATCTACCTGAACGATGACGTCATGTTTGGGAAGGATGTCTGGCCCGATGATTTCTACAGCCACTCCAAAGGTCAGAAGGTGAGGACCCAGGGGGCAGGAGTGGCTGGCCGAGAGGTGATTTGGCAGATTTGGACATCCTGCCAGGAAATGCCGGTGTGTGCGGCTGTGTTCAAATGTCATCAGTGAATTGTCTAGCAGGGTTGTTAACAGGGTTGTTAACACTCAGGATGTGACAGTGGGGAGGAGCCGCTCTCCAGTTGGCTTTTGTCGCCTTACCATCTCAGAACCCGCTGTTCCCCCATCCCGCTGAATTTACTGCAGCAGCAGCAGCAAACAGTGCTGGGGCGTTCAGGCCAGCTCCCTGTCAGTTTTGGAGGCCGGTGACTCCACCTCTCAGAACACTGTGCTGTTTCGTTCATCCTGGGAGGTAGATCGTGGGCACCTTTCACCTTTTCTCGGCCTTGAGATCACGCACATAAATACACTCAGGACTTCTGCACTTGTTACAGAAGAGCAGTGACCTTGGTGGTATATTCTCCACCTGCTCTGGCAGCTTTTCTGCTTGGTGTTTGAATCTGAGGAGATGGAGCAGGCAGTTCTAAAGCAAAGCGTGCGAAATGTAGCTGCTTGCTTGTGAATGTGTGTGTGTGTGTGTGTGTGTGTCTGTGTGTCTGTGAGTGTTCCTGCATTCTCCACTGAGTTACATCCGTAGCCACAAGCCTATGGAATGTTTCACACTGTGTGTGTGTGTGTATGTGTGTGTGTGTGTGTGTTCCTGCATTCTCCACTGAGCTGTATCTGTAGCCTGAAGCCTATAGAACGTTTTCATGTATTAGGGACCAGAGAGGTGACTGAGGCTCAGGCTCTGGCCTTCACTGCTGCTGACCCTGCTTTGACCCCGGACCCTGCATGTGATCCCCCAGCACCCCAGGAGTTCCCCCTAGGCACAGAGGCAGGAATAAAACCTGAGCGCTGCTGGATGCGGCCCCCTAAGAAAGATTTAGCCTTTTCAGCGCCTCTACTTTTTTTTTTTTTTTTTTAAAGGAATCCTAATTTGATCGTAAAGCGTGCGGAAACCTGAAGTCATTTTGTTCTGTCTGTTTTCGTCATAGGTTTATTTGACATGGCCGGTTCCAAACTGTGCTGAGGGCTGCCCAGGCTCCTGGATCAAGGATGGCTACTGTGACAAGGCCTGTAACAACTCAGCCTGCGACTGGGATGGGGGTGATTGCTCTGGTAAGCGTGTGTGCAGATTAATCCGCTCTCTTAGCTCGTCCTGATGCTCGGAGTACACAAGCGCGACAGTTGCAGCTCTGTGTGCATTCAGAGAGTCCTCCAGGGAGCTGTAGGAGGAGCCACCAGGTGCTCCCCCATTGGCCCAACTTACTCGCCTTCCCGCTGAGGGCATTTTCCCATATTGACCTGCACTTGAAAGCACTATTTCCTGTTAAGCTCTGGAAATCAGGAGCACTATTGATCACATGAGGCCAAGAGAAAGGATCTAACCCAGGCTTCCTGCATGAAAACTATGTGTTCAGTCTGTTGTTTGGGGGCTAGGCAGTGCTCAGTGCTTACTTCTGGCTCTCTGTCGATGAATCACTCCTGGCAGGGCCCAAGGGACCCCATGAGTGCTGGGAATCAGGCCCAGGTGAGCCGTGTGCAAGGCAAATGCCCAGCCGCTGTACTTTGCCTCTCGCCCCTGTGCTCATTCTGGTGAGCTGCCTCCAAGACCTCTTTCATTGGCTCTCAGAGCAGATGGCTCCACAGGTCAGCCAGCAGCTGAAGCAGTGTGGATGGGGAGTGAAGCTAGTACGGTGGGCAGGCGCTTGCCTAACCTTGCACATGGCTGGCCCAGGTTGGATCCTTGGCACCCCAAATGGTCCCATGAGCCCTTCCAGGTGTGGCCCCCAAACAAGAAACAAGTGTCCACAAGGTAGGTGGGCTGAGCTGTAATGAGAGCATCCAGGAGAACCAGGATCAGTCCCTGCTGGTGGGTGCTTCTCACTGGGAACAGTCCTGAGCACCGAGTTGGAGTAGCCCCTGAGCATCGCCAAGTGTGGCACCAAGGCATGAAAAAATAGCAGCAGGTCCAGGGCAGAATGATAACAGTGGTTCCCAGAGGTGGCTGGGCGCAGAGGTTTTGGGTGGGTGAGGGCGGGAGTCAAGAGTATACTACCTGCACGGCAGAGCCTGGCAAACTACCTGTGCTGTATTTGATATGCCAAATACCAGGAACAATTATAGACCTCATTCCGGAATGGATTGAGGCTCTTTGTGTTCCTGGAGCAAGCAGATGCCCTTGGGCTCTACTAGCATGAGACAGGACATATGGAGATGTTACTGGTGCCTGCTCGAGCAAATCGATGATGAACGGGAAGATAGTGAGGGCGGGGAAGAGATTTTATCTTCCAGCATCTCTTTCCTTTTTCTCATCCGTGTACATTTGGACCCAGTAGCAACATTTTCCAGTTCCGAGGGCGGGGTGTAGCACAGCAGATAGGGCGTTTGCCTTGCACGCGGCCGACCGGGTTCAGTCCCTGGCATCTCATATGGTCCCCTGAGCACCACCAGGAGTAATTCCTGAGTGTCGCTGGGTGTGACCCAAAAAAGCCAGAAAACAAAACCATCTTCCAGTTCCTGCTTTTCATCTCATAAGCATCATCTGTCCTCCACCCAGTGTCTTGGTTACCCGAGTAAGTGTGTGCACCAGAGTCCTTGTGAGGAAACAGACTCGGGAGAAGGTCCGGAGTACTGAGCGCAGGTCCAAGATGCGTTTCAGTTAGACCTGTCCGCCGCGACTTCTGTGGTGGGCAGGATTGGTTGCTGTTCGTACCAGCGATGCTCAGGGTGTCCTCCTGGCTCTGCACTCAGGAATCGCTTGGGCGGGTCGGGGACCCTGTGTGACCCTGGGATTGAAGCCGGGTTGGGCCTACGGAAGGCAAGTGCTCTACCCACTGTCCTGCCGCTCGGAGAAGTGACAGGCCGTGGTCACTGAGGGCTCAGCCTGCCGGAGCCGCTGCCCTGTGCTGGCAGCCACCGCCTTGGCAGTAGTCGCGCCCGCCTCCCTCGGTCCCTGAGAGGATCTGAGGTCTCTGAATGATGCCCTCTGCCCCGCTCCACCTGCGAGAGCAGTCCCGCCTGACCTGAGTAAGGGATGGCGGGGAGGGGCTGCCGTTGCCCAGCGTGGGTTAAAAGTCGTGGGTCCTTAATTCTTTCTCTGCGCCGCCGCCCCAAGCTCAGGCTGGGCCTCCGTGAAGCAGTGCCCCTTTGCCTCCCCGCACCCATGCTCGCACCAGCCTCGAAAACTGCGGGAATGAGGAACTGTCCCCCCTATCCTCTTTCACGATCGCAGCAGCACGTTCTCTCCTCGTGTCTCTACAGGTAACAGTGGAGCGAATCGCTACGCCGCGGGAGGCGGGGGCACCGGGGGCCTCGGCATCGGACAGCACTGGCAGTTTGGCGGAGGCTTAAGTGGTGTCACCTACTGTAACCAAGGATGCGCCAATTCCTGGCTTGCCGATAAGTTCTGTGACCAGGCCTGCAATGTCTTGTCCTGTGGGTTTGATGCTGGCGACTGTGGGCAAGGTATCTATTGCCAGACACGGCGATGAAAACACTCTGAATAAGAGGGTAAAAAGACCTGTGACACGTAGCGTGGGTCTGGCATGGTTGGTTCTTAAGCCATTGCTCTGTGTACCCAGCCTTGCATGCAGACTAGTTCCGAGCTAAAAGTCAGAGTAAACAGACCTTTAGAAAACAGGGGACACCAAAGCCACTGGCAGCTGTTCCTGTCACTGCGAGAGCCGGATGCTTTGAATGAAGCAGATTAACATAGTTGAAAAATACATGGCGAAAGTGTCATTGGAAACCATTCGAGAGAGACCGCGTCGGCTGAGGCTGATTCGAGCGCCGGCTGTTCGGACGGCTTGTTGATGGCCAGAAAGTTGTCTCTCAGGGCCAGAGGTAGGAAAGGAGCTGAGGCGCCTGCCCTGCCCGTGACTGACCCCGCTTCACTCCTGCCACCACCCCGGTCCTCTGGACACTGCCAGCAGTGACCTCCACGACGGAGCCGGGGCGATTCCCTGTGGACGTTGGGTGTGGCCCGACTTCCCTTCCCATCCCCCAGAGAAAGTGGCATCTTCTCTTAGATGGGGGCAAAACGTAGAGGGTAAATGCCCATGCTTATTTCCAAGGCTCTTGCAGTGTCTGTGAAGTGAGTTGGAGTCAGCATCCCACGTTAATAATTGTAGTTGCCTCAGAGAGGAAAAGGAGCCCCCCCCCCACCAGTAACTCCGGTTTCAGCATTTTCTGATTATTTTGCAGTCACTTACTTGAAAGTCATCTTTAGAAAGTGAAAATGCAGACCCTAAGAATAAAAGGAAAACGGGGGTGGGGCGGGGCGGAAAAATGCCTAGGTTTTAAAAAAGTTATTTTGTGTTTTTTCCTCTAGATCATTTTCATGAATTGTATAAAGTAACTCTTCTCCCAAACCAGACTCATTATGTTATTCCAAAAGGTGAATACCTGCCTTATTTCAGCTTTGCAGAAATAGCCCAAAGAGGAATCGAAGGCGCCTATAGCGACCACCCAATCATTCGGCACGCCTCCATTGCCAATAAGTGGAAAACCATCCACCTCATAATGCACAGTGGGATGAACGCCACCACCATACACTTCAACCTGACGCTCCAGGCGGCAGACAGCACAGAGTTCAAAGTCCAGATCACGGTGGACGTTGACACGAGAGAAGAGCCCAAGCTAAACGCCACCTCCCCAAAGTCCCCCCAGAGTTCCGTGGGCCCTGCGGTGACCCTGCACCCGAGGGGGAAGTCGTATTCGAGGATATTCCCGAGGACAGGCGCTTCCCCAGGTCAGGAGACGTGGTGGGACCAACACCACGGCTGGGCGTGTGCAGGAGGTGATGGTCCCCGCGGTGAACATCTCGCTCCTGCCGGAGGAGGCGCGGCGGAAGCTCCGCACCTTGGATTTGCAGCTGGAAAACGGAGACCTCACGGTAAAAGGCTACAACCTGTCCAAGGCGGCCTTGCTGAGCGCGTTCCTGTCGCAGCAGCCTGGAGGAACCTCCGAGGGAAATGCCAATTTGAAGGCCCCCTGGAAAGACGGAGGCCCCGGCCATCATGCCGGACCTCGTGGGCACGTTGGAAAGGTTTCAGAGGTCAGCGGCCCGTGCCAATGACCTCTACCAACAGCAGTCAGAAACCCAGCCCGGACTGAGACCGGAAACTCCTGGTCAGAGCGGAGCAGCAGCTGGCGGCCTGCAGAAGGAGGAACCCCTGGAAAACCGAACGGCCGAGCACAGGGAGGTGGCCGGGAGAGGACAAGAGCGGAAGGCAGCGGAGGGCGGCGGCAGAGGCGCACCCCAAGGGTACCTGGGGCGGAGACTGCAGCACCACACGGACTCTGACCTGGGCTTTTTGCCGTGGGAGAAGAAAAGGGTTTTCCAAGATCTTCTTTCTGTAAGTCACAGCCAGCCTTCTTCCTGCCCATGCTCGTGCAAAAAATGACCTTGTACATGGTCGTAATGCAGTACCTGCTGCTGTAACAGGCACACTTTGCCTTGCTGCCGTCACGGGAGAAAATGCCTTTCCTCACCGCCGTTTCATCATCCCTAGCTGTGGCAGCAGCAGGACAGACGGGCATCAGCGCTGGCCAGCGCTTCACGGTTTAGGGGATGGCCTTAGTGAGAGTGATTGCGGAGTTTGTTGGCAAACCCCAAGACTCTGGTAGAGCAGGGGGTGGCCTCTTCCTCTCTCTCCTCAGCTGTTTCTTCTTTCAAAAGGCACCTTTGCAGGAGCCGCGGAGTACCGGCAGGCTAGAGAGCTGAGAGTTCCCTGTGTGGGTCTGTGGCACCACGCACACCCCAGCACCACTCTGCGCCCAGGCACTGAGCTGTCAGCCCCTCCTGCAAAAACAAAAAAGCTCTTTTGTGCCTTGTGTGAGTCAGAGCTAATGATCTTCCGGCTTTCCCAATGAAGCACATCAAGGTACACACAATTTTATTAGCTCCCCATCACAGAGCAGGTCCCTGTGAGCCTGCCCCAGAGCTGGCGAGCTCTCACTCCCCTTTCTGGCCTCCCTGGCCCCCTGGCGCCCAGTGTCCCTGCCCCCGCACTGTGACTGGGACAGGCGCCCCGGGACACACGAGGTGATTAGGAGTTCATCTCTGCTGGAGGAGACTCCAAGGGCAAGTTGGAGGCCAGGTTGCACTAACGGCATGACGGATGTCTCTGCTAAGGAAGGAACAAGGAGTCCAGAGGGAAAGGCCTTCACTGCTTAGAGAGGATTGCAGGAGGCCTCCTGGGGGAGGCGTCCCAGAGCCGCCTGTGCAGGGGTGGGTAGCAGTTGACAGGAAAGACGCAGCGGAGCAGCCACCAGCGCATGAGACCGGGAGGACCGAGGGAAAGGAGAGCAGTGTGTGGCCCTTCTCGTCCTCGCCAGCTGTGTCCTGCTGGCCCAGGACGCACTTATAGGAATGAGGGGCCGCAGCATGACTTGAAGTTGGTTTCTTCTCCCCTGGTCATTTATAAATTTTTTTCCTTCCCTTTGTTTCATTTGGGAGGGGGAAGAAAAGGGCCCTTCAAGTTAGTAAGACTGGGCAGCCGTTGGGGCCAGAGTGTTAGAATACAGCGGTAGGGAGCTTGCCTTGTATGGGGCCAACCCAGCCCCGATCTGTGGTACCCTGAGCCCTGCCAAGAGTGATCCCTGAGCACAGAGCCAGGAAAAGCCAGAAGACTGCCAAAAATAAAAAGTACAAGCAGTGCAGTAAAAAAAAAAGTGCCAGCGGGAAGGTCTCTCCTTCCTTCCTTAATTGTCCAACTTGAGGTGACGGCCATGAACCGTTTTCCTGTCTGTCCTGGTACTTGTGTACAGGGAAGCGAACAGCGCAGCAGAGAAACGAGTGGGATTGCCCCGGGCAGACACATACAGCTCTGCCAGGGCCTTTTGAGAGAGTGTAGTGGGTGGGTAAGCTGCCTGCACCCTTGGGTACACTGCCTGTGCCACTGCCTGTGCCAGTCTCACAGCTGCACCCATGATTTCCAGGGGTTTGTTGAATGCAAAGCAGCATCTTCCCTTTTTCCTGCCCTTTGCTGTTGCTGCAGTACCGGGCTGCGCCCATGTCCAGCCGTGGTGCTTGCGGGAGCCACGCAGGCACCTTTAGCATTCTTGCTTGTCTGAGCTTGCTGGAGGAGGATCCCAAGCTGTGGGTGGCTTGCCTGGGGCCACTGCAGTGCTCACGTGTAAGCCAGTGGTTGTACTTCTCACACTTCTTTGTTTTGCCCTCTGGTTGTGATACTTCCCAGGGCTGCACCGTTTTGTCATGCTCACGCATACCTGGCTGCAGTGTGGCCAGAAGTGCAGGACTCAACGGGGAGCAGAGCTGCCAAGCTGGTGCAGGGGACACCAGGGGTTTGAGCTCATGACCGTGTGCTGGCAAGGCAGGTGCTCTAAATCCCTGCACTGTTCCTCCAGGCCCTGCAGCAAATATTCTTGTCTGGGTATTTTATTTTGTTCTTTGTTTTTTATTTGCTTGGGGATCACACCAGTGATCTCAGGGTTACTCCTGGCTCTGCACTCAGGAATTAGTCCTGGTGGACTTAGGAGACCATATGGGTGCCAGGGATCATCAAACTGGGTTGGCTGTGTGCCAGGCTAGCTCCCTACCAGTCCTTGGTGTTTCATTTCTCTAGGTGGAAATTCTAAGGTCAAGGTCCCTTCCACTATTACCTGCCCTTGTCAACTTGTTGTCTTGCCGAAATCTTGTACCTCTTCATCTTTCCCCAAACAATATACAAGTGCTTGGTTCTCACAGGCCAACTAACCTCACATACTCATCTTAATCTCTTCTCAGACTTTGAGAAGCAAATTTTTTTCTTCGTTTAGTTTTTGGGGCACACCGGCAAAGCTCAGGGGTTACTCCTGGCTCTGCACTGAGGAATCACTCCTGGTAGTGCTTGAGGGACCATATAGGATGCCGGGGATTGAACCCAGGTTGGCTGCTTGCAAGGCAAACACCCTCCCTGCCATGCTATCACTCCGGCCCCTTGAGAAGCAAAATTACTTCATCTTTTATAAAACATCTTTATATTCTGTGTCAGTATTTCTTTCCATATGCATACAGGTTTTTTTTTTTCCCTTTTTGGGTCACACCTGGCAGTGCTCAGGGGTTACTCCTGCTCTTCACTCAGGAATTACTACGGGCGGTGCTCAGGGGACCATATGGGGATCCTGAGGATCAAACCCAGGTGGCCGTGTGCAAGGCAAATGCCCTACCCACTGTGCTATCGCTTCGGCCCTGATATGCATACAGTTTTGTTTCTGGTGGTTTAATATTCCTTGATGTTTTATAATATTTTCATGAAGCCAATTTTATATTCTGTCCCATGTGTTTAGAATTCAAGTATTTGTTGTTTTGATATTGTCAGGAGACATAACTTAATACTGGCACTAATACTGTATTTATCAGTGAGTTTTCTAGATGTTATGTTGGATTGACCATGAAACCTCATGTTTCATAACCAGTCACTGAAGAACACCATGCACTAAATAAATCTCCCTCTCAGAGCTGTTGTTCTTAAACCCTTGTTAGTGATAGTTTCATGAAGTGCATCTATTTTCTTTTTATAATTTAAAAACATCTTTAATCACTGTGAATTACAGTTACAAAGTTATTCACGAAAAAAAAAAGCTGTTCAGATTTTCAGGCATACAGTGTTCCAACCCCAGCCCCTTCACCAGCGTTCCCAGTTTCCCTTCCCCGCACACTGCTCCTCTCCGTCACTGGTTTTATGTCCTTTCCCTAATTTACCCGCAGATCCAGTTAGTGGCAAGCTTCCTATTGCTCTCCATTTCTCTTGCCTCTTAGGTTTTGTTACTCCCTCACGAAGTTCCTTCAGATCCCACATTGGAGAGATCATTCTGTGTTCGCTCCCCCCCTCTCTGACTGACTTCATTCACTATCATCCTCTGCAGATCCACGTAGCAGGAAATTGCAAATTTCTTCCTGCCCCGTAGTTTTCCATTACGTAGATGTACCATCGTTTCTTTATCCTGTCGTTGTTCTTGGCTGCTTGGTTGTTTCCAGATTTTTGGCTATTGTGAGTAGTGCTGCAGTGAACAGAGGACCGCGGATGCCAGGAAACCTATCTTCGTCCTCCCACTCTTGGGATCCTTAAATGACCCATTATTTCTCATTTCCCTTCCCCATTATCAACAGTGGTGAGTTTGACCACATAATTCAAATAAAATGGAACTTAGCTATCTGCTGACAAAAATCCGCTGGTGTACGAAATGTGATGTTCTGTTGTGTGGAATTCTCTCCCTAGGAGCGAGAGTCGTTGCAGACACAGCTGGCGCATTTTTGACCAACAGCCGGCGCACTGGCAGGCAACTGAAAGACACATTTGCAGATTCCCTCCGATACGTCAACAAGATTCTTAATAGCAAGTTTGGGTTCACCTCCCGGAAAGTGCCCGCACACATGCCCCACATGATCGACCGCATCGTCATGCAGGAGCTGCAGGACATGTAAGTCTGTGGGTGCTCCCAGACTTACAGGGAGCACAACTTACAGCGGTTGCCCCGCGGGGTCGGAGGGGAGGCAGCGGAAAGGGCATCTTGGCTGTGTTGATTTATGGCCCGAATATTTACTACCTTCAAATATGGACGGTATCGTCAGAATAAGTGGGAAGGTTAAGACTTGTTAGAATCTTTGTATACTCAAAAGAATATAAATATATTCAAAAATATACTCAAAGAATGCTCAGATATACACAAAAGAATTTTTTGAGTATTCCAAGTAACACTCAAATTTCTTTTTGAGTATTCAAAATTCTTTGAATTTTTTAAAAAAGAATAATAAAAAAGTTGAATTTGGGGGTTATTCAAAAGAAGACTCAAAAAATATACTCAGTGAATCATTCGCTACTCAGATATGTCCAGGACCTGCTGCCTGTAGCCATACGCATAGCAGGTCCTGGATATGTTGGAGTATCCGGCGTCATTCTGTGTTGTCTTTTGGGACAGGTTCCCTGAAGAGTTTGACAAGACGTCATTTCACAAAGTGCGCCATTCGGAGGATATGCAGTTTGCCTTCTCTTATTTTTATTATCTCATGAGTGCAGTCCAGCCACTGAACATATCTCAGGTTTTTGATGAAGTCGATACAGACCAGTCTGGTGTCTTATCTGACAGAGAAACCGAACGCTGGCGACCAGGATTCACGACCTACCTTTTAAGTTTACAGGTGTGGAATGCAAACACCCCCCAACTCCTACCCGCCACTCACACGTTTTGTCACATTTTTAAGTACAACTTTTCATTTTGATGAATTTTCTTTTCCACTACATACTTTAACTTAATGTAAAATAGTTCTTAACATTTTTTTTTCTTCAAATGTTATTACATCACCATGCATTATTACACCACTTTTAGACATACAATTTCAAGATGCTCATGTTGAGTTTGGGTTCTACAGTGTTCCAACACCCATCCCTCCACCTGAACCCATCTCCCATTACCAATGTCCCCACCTCCCTCCCCCCTCCCACACCTTAACTACTTGGCGGGTTCTGTATGTCTTTTCTCTCCTCTCTATCTCTCTCCCCCGCCAAACTTTCCTACACATCGTAGAATGCAGTACATTAAAGGACATAACTGTTTTCACTAGTTTGGTGGACCACGCAGCCGCAAGCGGCCACGCGACTTAGGGGCCTCATGGTCAGCGCCCAGACAGCGAAAATGGTGGCTAATGTGGTGGGCGAGTCTCATCCGGCTGCTTCCGGGACCCCCCAGAGGTAATGGGCCCACTCCCAAAACCCATCTGTCCTCCTGGGAGCCCCATGGTCAGCTGAGCCTGGGGAGAGCCGAGTTCCAGCTTCCCGCAGCTGCATCTGAGGCTCTGCATGCTATGACTGGTCACCCCAGGGCAGCTAATTCTTAACATTTAAAGGAGAATGTTTACAAGCAGTCTTTTATTACATACCAGCATTAAAACCAAATTGAAGCACACATTTTATGGAGTTACTGGTTTTTTTTTTTTTTTTTTTTTGCTTTTTGGGTCACGCCCGGCGATGCTCAGGGGTTACTCCTGGCTCTGCACTCAGGAATTACTCCTGGCGGTGCTCGGGGACCATATGGGATGCTGGGGATCGAACCCGGGCCGGCACAGGCCGGCCGCATGCAAGGCAAACGCCCTATCCGCTGGGCTATCGCCCCGGCCCAGTTACTGCTTTTTTAAGGCTTAGTGAGGCTTGCCCAAATGTTATTGAGATTATAGCCAGATCACAACTGCATGAACAAGAGTCTTGGAACAAATTCATTGGGGAGGGGGATTTCAATGTGGGCAGCGGAGGTGTTGGCTGATCCAGGGTGCTGCGTGACCTCCTTATTTCTGGCAGCCTTTGTCCCCGGGTTAGGCATTGTACAAAGAGTGTTGGATGAAGCTGGCTTCAGGACACCCATCTGCGGACTCCTAGGATGTTCTACTCTGTGACATGGATGAGATACTTGTATCTGTATCACCTCAGTCTGTAGGGTGTTTTTAGGGGAGTCTTCCTAGTAAAAACTATGTCATGCAGAGATGGCTCAGTGGGCTGAGTTTCTGCTTTGCATATGGGGGACCTAGGCTTGACTCCCATCACCACATGGTCCGCTGGTACCTCAGAGAGCTGAGTGTAACTGCTGAGCACCGTGGGTGTATCTCCCAAACAGAACAAACCAAAAAGTGGTATGGTTAGACTGTTTGGAGATAGCATATACATGATTTTTGGTGACTTCCCGTGGTTTTGAAAACTGTCATCACTACATCTGCTGTATATGGTAGTCGGCTTATCGCTTTATTTTGCTTTATATTTGCTTCAGGATTTAACAGGGCTGGAACACATGTTAATAAATTGTTCAAAAAATGCTTCCAAGTAATATCACTCAACTAAACATCATTCCACCAACTCAGGAAGCGTACTATGACCCCAATCTGGTAAGTTGCCTGGGTGTTTTCATGTATAGTGGAAGGTATATCCTTTGGCAGTATATAGCACCTCAGAATCTGGAAGCAGGAAATGTCTATAACTCTCTGGCATAAAGTAGTAGTACCATGAATAATCTGAATGATTTGTGTTTTGCTTTAGAAGATCTACTTTCCTACCACTAGGTATTAAATTAATACTGATATATATATATATATAATAAATAGTAAACAGGCATTCTGTTCCCTCTGGGTGGCAGAAAAGAGCCCCAGAACATTCTCATTGGCCTGGATGAAAAATCATCCCTGATTCCCTCCCCCTTCCCCTAGCCTGCCTCTATGGCCGGTTTATTATCTCTTTCTCTATCTCTCTCTCTTCCTTCTCTTACACATTGTGGACTGCATACATTTAGAGGTCATCATGTGTATCTTACTGCCTGTATTTAATGCTCAGTTTTAGGTTGGTATTAGTACTTTTGACAATTATTAGCACTCTGTTCCCTTCTCTGCCTTACCTAACCTCCTAACTCCCACTGATTATTGTAGTTCTCTTTTCATTTTGTCGCAAACTTTTGTGCTTTGCTGACTGCCCTTGCCAAATTTCTTTGAGCTCATTGAACATCCTCCTCATGGTGTCACTAAACTGTTGTATCTCATGGTGATTCAATAATAATAATAATAATAATAATAATAATAATAATAATAATAATAATGTCTCATCATTAAATAATTGAGGATTTTCTGAGCAGATTGGTATTGTTTGTGACCTTGGTGATAAATGTCTTGGCTCATTTCCACTGGTTTTCTCCTGTTCTTGCTGTGCTGGGGGCGGGGGTGGGTGGGGGTGACTCTTTGTAATTCGATCCACTGAAAGATGCTGAGATTAGGCTGGAGATACTGTCTTTCTCCACTGTTCATCTTTACCAGATAATAGGACAATAATCCTGAGGGTGTGTAGTTTATTGAGTAGTTTATCTGTGCCTTCTGGACCTGGACCCTTAAGATGGCGCAGATGGGGTGTGGAGGCTTCTGGGATATGGCCGGAAGGAAGGGGCTCTGCGTCCTGAGTTAGAGCAGGCCTCACCCAGGATGGTGGAGCACAAGCAGAAAGGTCTTCGTGTTTTCTGATTGGACTAAAAGAATGACAGATTGCCTGATGACTAACATACAGACATTTTATTAGTTTATTCTAAATTTTCTTTCTGGAAAAAAATAATAAAATGACAAGATTGTTTTGACAGCATGTCATACATGTATGATTAAAATCAAATGTTTACAGAAGCAGCCAGCCTGTTAGGTCTTTGAAATGATGCAGTTAGCATTCTCATCCTGATGCCAAGTCTGTGGGCAGTAGTTTGGCCCTGAGGAGAAAAGGTTCGCTCACCTCTCCCTCTCCTTGACCCTGATGTCCTTTCTTTATTCCCCGCTGTAGCCTCCGGTCACCAAAAGCCTGGTCACCAACTGTAAGCCGGTAACTGATAAAATCCACAAGGCATATAAGGACAAAAACAAATACAGGTAAATCGTATGGATTTCTTCCTGTCAGTTTCAGAGTGATTACAGGGCGGGAGAGAGGCCGCAGGGAGCTGGGATGTGCTGTTTTCAAGCAAGAGACCCAGGTTCTCTTTGGCACCACGTGGTCCACACTAAGCCAGGAGTGGCACCTGAGCACCACCAGGACTTCCCTACACACGCACACAACTGCACCCAACAAATGAACAACAAGTATAACTTCCTAATTTGGCAGCAGTTCGTGAAGTATTCTTAAATTTATGTGAGATGGTTTCTCTCTTGTGACTCTAAAAACTGAGTCAATCTGAGCCTGTTGGATCCTTGAACATTCTTTTTGTTGGGTTGTTTTTTTTTTTGGGGGGGGGGCTTCCCTGGAATCCCCCTAAACACCCCACCCCACCCCTCAGTGCCCCTGCTGGATATGATCAGATCCTGGCAGAGTATTCTTCTCCAGCCCCTTGGAGCCAACTCCTATCCCAAGTCTCTGAAAGTGTTATAGAAACTTTTTCTTATGAAATTTTTGTCTCTCGTGGTCTGCATAAATGCTTTCATACTTTGATAATTAGGTTTGAAATCATGGGAGAAGAAGAAATTGCTTTTAAAATGATTCGCACCAATGTTTCTCATGTGGTTGGTCAGTTGGATGACATAAGGAAAAGCCCCAGGTACTGTTCTTATTTCCATGTTTGTTTCTTTGCTTTAATTAACTTTTAATTTGGGGGCCATTCAGGTTTTACAGCAAAATGGAGCCTGAAGTACAGAGAATTCCCAAATCATTTGACGGATCCCTGTAGTCAACATCATAGGAAGTATTATAGTTTCATATTTTCTTCGATAGATTTTATGGATTTAGATATTTCATCCATTTTGAATTAACTACGTTTTTGGTGTGAGTTGGTGGTCCAATTTTTCGTTTTCTGCATGTGGCTAAGCAGTCTCCCAGCACCATTTGTAGTAGAAACTTTGCTTTCTCCAACTTAACACTTTTGACTCCTTTGCCTTAAAATAAATGTTTGAATATTTGAGACTTTGTTTTGGAGCTCTGACATCTGTTCCATTGGTGTGAGAGTGCTTTTATTTCCATGCCACACTGTTTTGATTACTGTAGCTTCATAGGGTAGTTTAGAGTAAAATGATTCAGTGTCTCCTATATTTTTTTTTCCTGAAAGTTGCTTTGGTTACTTATGGATCTTATGGTTCCATACAAATTGTGATGGTATTTAGTTTCTGGATCAGCATACCTGGGCCAGACATGGGGCAGAACTGCTACTGGCTCTCCTTGTGCCCAGCCGCTCACGTAGGCACCCGGGAGGGATGGCGGGTCTAGCCCTGGCCCGCCACCCCAGTAGAGCCTCGCAACAAACCAGACGACCCCCACTCCATGAGGGCCTCCATTTTCCACATCTGGACTTCCTCCTCGTCAGAACTCCACCCAGCAGACCAGCCTATCACAGCCCGGCTCATCAATAAATGCTGGATTTAGAGATGACTACAGGAGTATGCTACCCGAACGGCAGAGCCTGGCAAGCTACCCTTGTTGTATTTGATATGCCAGATACCAGTAACAATTATAGACCTCATTCCCATGACCTAATGGAATGGTTTGAGGCTCTTTATGTTCCTGGAGCAAGCAGGTGCCTTTAGGCTCTACTTGCATAAGACAGGATATATGGAGATATTACTGGTGCCCGCTTGAGCAAATAGATGATGAGCGGGAAGACAGTGATACAGTGATTTGCTCTTTGATTGAAGAATTTTGTTGTTGGAATTTTGATCAGGCATTGGCTGTTGATAACATTTAGCTATGATAATGGTCATTCTAGCTATGTTGATACTTCTAATCCATAAACATGGAATACTTTCCCATTTTTTCTGTGTCTTGTTTCCTTCCTTCTTCCCTCCCTCCCTCCTTCCTTCTTTCCCTCCCTACCTTACTTTAGAAGCCCCTTCTGGGTTTCTGGTCTCTGCTTATCCCACAGCAGGATATAATGGCTATATATCCTGGATATAATGGCCGTATTCTCAGAGGGGCTTCAGGTGGGATTGAGTATTATAGACAGTTTTTGGTGTAGTAAGATTCCCTCTGTCCGTGTCCATATCCCCACCCACACCCCCATAGGCCAGTGTCTCCTTGTCTTTTTTTTTAACCAGTTCTTTGTCTAAAGTCAAATTCATTGGCTTTTGTTTTTTGTTTTGGGGATCACATCTCATGTTGCTTAGGGCTTACTTCTAACTGTGCTCAGGGCTCACTCCTGGCAGGTCTGGGGGGCTTTAGGGGGTGCCAGGGATAGGCTTGAGCCCTTCCCTTACCTTTTTTGTGTGTGTGTGTGTGCTGAGGAGGGGTTTGGGGGTTGTTAGACTATACCCAACAGTTCTCAGGGCTGGGGCTGGAGCTATAGCACAGTGGGTAGGGTGTTTGCCTTGCAAATGGCCTACCTGGGTTTGATCCCTGACATCCCATATGGTTCCCCCAAACACCACCAGGAATAATTCCTGAGTGCAGAGCCAGGAGTAACCCCTGAGCATTGCCGGGTGTGACCCAAAAATTAAAAAAAAAAAGCAAACAGTTCTTAGGGCTTACTCCTGGTTCTGTGTCAGGGATCACTCCTGGCATTGCTTGGGGGACCATATGGGGTGCTGGGGATCTACCCCAGAGTCTACCAGGTACAAGGCAAATGCCCTACCCCTATATTATAGCTCCATGCCTCCCTCTTACCTATTTTTTTTTTCTCTCTTTGGGTCACACCGGCAATGCTCAGGGGTTACTCCTGGCTCTGCACTCAGGAATTACTCCTGGCGGTGCTCAGGGGACCATATGGGATGTCGTGGATGGTGTAAGGCAAACGCCCTACCCGCTGGGCTATCACTCTGGCCCGCCCTTACCTATTCTTAATGGTCTCCTTGTTTAGTGATTATTTTTCAATTCCTTGAAAGGACTGTAAATCAAGTAGAGAAGCTCCACTATAATCTGCTTTTCACCAGAGCTCTAGCAGCTTCCAACTTGACTGGAGACATAAAAAGAAGTCAGCTAACTCTAGAATTACATACAATGCTAAAAGGCACCATCCATCTCTATCTCCATGACTCTTAGTAACATAAATATCAGTCCATTTTTTGGGGCTGGGCGTCCAGCGGGTGGCGTTGCCTTGCCACGGCTGGCCTGGCGGCCGGGTCGTCCGGCCCTTGGTCCGGCGGGGGTGGGTCAGGGTAACCCTGAGCGGCTGGGTGTGCCGCGAAAAAGAAAAAAAAAGAATTTTTTTTTTTCTTTTTGGGTCACACCCAGCAATGCTCAGGGGTTTCTCTTGGCTCTGCACTCAGGAACCACTCCTGGCGGTGCTCGGGGGACCATATGGGATGCCGAGGATCGAACTGGGCCCGGCATGGGCCCCGCCGCGCTGCAAGGCAAACGCCTACCCCGCTGGACTATCACGCTCAGCCCCTAGTCCAGAAAATTTTTATACTCACTTTACTTGACCACTAATCAAATGCTCCAGTAAGCTAACTACACATGTTAAGCATTTGCTTGAGAACAGGCTAGAGCGGAAATCCTTCAATCAGTGTTTCCTAAAGTGGGTGATATTTTCTCCACAGGAGGCTCTGGAATGGTCCAGCAAGGTAGAGTGGCCCAGAGTGCAATTCAACCTCTGTGTTGTAGGCTTGAGGAAAGCTGATTTCCAGAGGGATGCTGAATAATTTTTTTTTTCCTGTAAGGGTGTGGAAGAGCACATAAATTTGGAGAACTTCCTTAAATCAGTTCTTTCATTATTATCTTAAGTCTCTATTTTATTTATCATTTATTATTATTATTATTATTTTTTTTTTTTTTTTGCTTTTTGGGTCACACCTGGCGATGCTCAGGGGTTACTCCTGGCTCTGCACTCAGGAATGACTCCTGGCGGTGCTCGGGGGACCATATGGGATGCTTAAGTCTCTATTTTATAGGTAAGGAATATCTGAAGAATACGTCTATTACATTATATTGCCCACCACCACCCCTAGGAACCTTTTTCAGTAAATCTAGCCACTTTGGAGCTCTGCCCATTTCAGTTACATTTGGAATCCTCTTTTCTCCTTTCCTGAAATCAGATGCATCTTGGTGGGGGCAGGAGCAATAGTACAGTGGGTAGGGCATTTGCCTTGCATGCGGCCGACCCAGGTTGAATGGCAGGCACCCAAATGGTCCCCTGAGCACCACCATGAGTAACCCCTGAGCATCGCAGGGTATGACCCAAAAGAAAGAAAACAAGAAAGCAGACTCATCTCGCTGGTAGCCATTAATCCTGGTCTCTTGCTTCTAGGAAGTTTGTTTGCCTGAATGATAACATCGACCACAACCATAAAGATGCCCAGACAGTGAAGGCGGTTCTCAGGGACTTCTATGAATCCATGTTCCCTATACCATCCCAGTTTGAACTGCCCGAGAGTATCGAAACCGGTTCCTTCACATGCATGAGCTGCAGGAATGGTAAGTTCCCTGCTTCCCTGCGGGGAGAGGGGGGTCACATATTCAGATCGATGCCCTTCTCGACTGTGTTCTTTGTTCTGATTCCTTCATGAAGATACACTTGGGGCTTGATTGTGCTTAGTGCTTAAAATGTAATTGTGTTGAACGCACTGGTCATGCATGTCCGCTGAGCCTTACTATTTTACACATTATCATCTTCAGAGGCTGTTTTGGTTTTGGGGACAGTGGTGATGGGGAGTTGGTTTGGCGGCCACACCGGGTGATGCTTAGGGTTTACCTGGCTCTGTGCTCAGAGTTCACTCCTGATAGGACTCAGCGGACGCTATGTGGTGCTGGGGATTGAGCCAGGTCAGCTGCACCGCGAGGCTCGCGGCCCTACCTGCTGTGCTAATGCTCCCAGATCTTCAGAGTTCTGCTCCTGTATTTCCTGCCGCTTCTTACAATGGCAGATACTAGGCTGGGCAGAAGATTCTCTCCCTTCAGATCATGATTCCAAATGACGATCCGTACTTGGAGCTTTTATGTGCTTTCTTCTCTGAATAGGAGGGCCTACCGGGACAAATTGAAGTTTTGGACTCATTGTGTACTAGCAACGTTAATTATGTTTACGATATTCTCGTTTTTTGCTGAACAGGTAAGTTTTTATATTTTCTAGAGCACGTATGGGAGTTACTGCTGTAAACGAGGGGCCCTGAGTGGGCAGACGGGAGGCGGGAGAGTCAGTCTTTCAGGGGGCTCAGTTCCACCCACAGATGCACAGAGAAGAGGGAACAGGAAAGGGAAGGAAACGGTACATAGCCTGTTCTCTTTGGCATCATTGTCTTTTCCCAAAAATGTTTCATTCCAGTTTAGGAACTGTGATTTTTTTTTTTCCTTGGCTTTTTGGGTCACACCGATGATACTCCTGGCTCTGCACTCAGGAATTACTCCTGAGCGTGCTCGGGGGACCATATGGGATGTGGGGATCGAGCTCGGGCTGGCAGTGGGCAGCACGCCCCACCTGCTGTATTAGCGCTCCAGCCCCAGATTCAGAATACTGTTACTGTGGGGTGTCGTGCATAGAACATTCTAGCACCACCCGCTCCACCAGCCTCTCTGCTGCTGCTTCCCTCCTGCTGCTCCCCAGGATTCTCCCCCGTGTGAGCGAAGACCAGCTCAAGTTTCTGTTGCCCTTTGAATGTGCTATTTCCTTACTATGTTTCTTTATACCCCACGGATAAGGAGATCATTCTTGACAAATATTACCAAGAAGACAATATTTGCTGTCTTTTATGTATGAAACTGGGGCATTACTAAGTTGGCAACGCTCAGAGAATTTCTTGTTATGTAGACTCTTTCATCAACAAATTGAAGGGTATTTTCTTTTATCATTTAGCTAATTGCACTTAAGCGGAAGATATTTCCCAGAAGGCGGATACAGAAAGAAGCTAGTCCCAGTCGAATCAGGGTATAGAAGTTCTTCATTGGAAAATCATCTACCTCAGCATTCACTGAGCATTTTAAAACTCAGCATCGCAGGAGATGACTTCGTGCTGTGAGGCTTAGTCTTGACCTGAAGAAGGAAAAGCGTCCAGTACATGACTTGTTCTGAGGCATGAATTTAGCCCATCGTCCAGGAACTGTTTTAACCAACACACTAAAAACTCATGTGCTGAGCAGCTTCAAACTGCTTTTTCTTTTTAAAGCATCTTCTCATGGGCCCATTTTTGGGTGGGGGGGGGAGACTCCTTGATGAGAGATGGCTGCTAAGTTTTCATTGCTATCATTGCAACTAACTCCTAACAGGAGGTGCCTGGTCTGGGCCAGCTTGGGAGTGTTGCTAAGGAAACCCTGGTCTTTGCATTCCGGAGCCCTTGCCTTGGTCCTTACATTTTGGGTTTATTTCTTTTTTTTTTTTTTTCATTTCTCATTTTTGAAATAAGTACTTAGTAAGTTAACTAGTTGTTCTTGCTTTTAAAAATAACGAATCGGGGATGTCTAAGCATGTTTTTATAGGTGTTACGTAAAAAGAACGCAGCAGCACCGCACCTCTTCATTGGCAGCTTCTAAACTAGGGGTTTTCGTGAACACTTGGACTGCAGGTGGTCTGAACTTAACCCGTCCTGACACACTTCGATGGCTGATGTCTGAACTCCTCTGTGCGTGTTCACTTCTACCCCTGAGAATTCTGCTGTTCTTATGGAGGCCTCATTATTAAGGGCTAGAGCCAGTAGCAGAGCTACTCTCCAGATGTAATTATGTTT
>JAJIBD010016097.1:0-15871 GCA_021461705.1 Cryptotis parvus | reverse complement strand
GGCATGGTCCCAAAACCCTCCCAATTTTTTTTAAATTTTATTAACTAATAAATTAACTACAGATGTTAGTAACATCAGCATTTTACAGTCTAGGAACTATTATGATGGTACTGTTTAATTTTTAAATGTAATACACCATGCATCATATATTATATTAGACAGACAGTCTATAATTTATATCATCTTCATTCAATATTCTTTTCTTTTTTTGGGGAGTATTGAAGGGAGGGTTAGGTAACACCTGGCAGTGCTCAGGGTTTACTCCTGGCTCTGCCCTCAGGGATCACTTCTGGTAAGCTCAGGGGACCAGACATGATACTAGGGATTGAGCCCAACTCAGCTGCAATGCAAGGTAAGTGCCCTACCAACGGTACTATCACAACAGCCCCTCATTTGATATAATTGTCTTCAGATTTGCTAATGCTATTATATTTAGACAACTTTTAAAATAACTCAATCTTAATCATAAACTTTTAAAACATCTTAATAGGGAGGCCAGAGTAATAGTACAGCAAGTAGGGTGTCTGCCTTGCACACAGCTAACCTGAATTTGATCTTCAGCATACCATATGTTCTTTCAAGCACCACCAGGAGTAATTCTTGAGTGCAGAGCCAAGAGCAACTCCTGAGCATCACCTACTGTGGTCCAAAAAAACCCCAATAAATATATATATTATATTATATATATTTATTCCTGAGTGCAGAGTCAAGAGTAACTCCTGAGCATCACCTATTGTGGCCCCAAAAGTCCCCAATAACTATATAACGATATATATATAATACATAGGGGAATATATCACTGTATCACTGTCTTCCCGTTATCATCGATTTGCTCGAGGCGGGCCCCAGTAACATCTCCATATGTCCTGTCTCATGCAAGTAGAGCCCAAGGGCACCTGCTTGCTCCAGGAACATAAAGAGCCTCAAACCATTCCATCAGGTCATGGGAATGAGGTCTATATAATAGATAATAAATATGTATTATATATTATAATATAATCTGTATTATATATAATATATATTTATTGGGTTTTTCCTAAGATATATACATATAAGATATATATAGACATATAACTTAATAGGGCAGGGCTGAAGGGATAGCAAGCAGGTAGGGCATTTGCTTTGCATGTGGCTGACCTGGGTTCAAACCCCTGAGTCCCTCATATGGTATCCTGAGCACCACCAGGAGTGATCCCTGAACACAAAGCCAGACGTAATCCCTGAGTGGCCCAACAACAAACAAACAAACAAACAAAAATTAAATGCCTTAATTCTCCATTAAACTACAGGACTGGGAGATATCTGAAAAGGAGGAAGTCCTCTACTTGCTATGGAAATTATAAGTACTTTATACAAATGTACACACCTGGCTGGAACATATCCATAATTTTTCTTTTTTGGGGTAACCTGATTTTCAGGGGTTACTCCTGACTCTGCACTCAGACACCACTTCTAGCAGTGCTCAGGGGACCATTTGCGATGCAGGGATCAAACCCAGAAAAAACGGCATGTAAGGCAAATGCCCTACCCACTGTACTATCACTCTGGTTCCCACAAATATTTTTTTTGAAAACAAAAAGATGGAAATTAAAATACTAAAAATGGAAAGAAGAGGGCCGGAGCAATAGTACAGCAGCGAGGATGCTTGCCTTCCCCATAGCCAACCCAGTTCTATCCATGACATCCACATATATGGTCCCCTGAGTATCACCAGGAGAGAGTCCTGAGTGCAGAGCAGGAGTAACCCTGAGCATTCTTTTTGGTGTGACCCAAAAAAAAAAAAAAAAAGGAAAAACAGAGGAATCACCATCATGTCTGAGAGGGCGCTGGGACTGCAACCACTTGAATGTGATGATCCAGGAATAAAAGTGACAGTTGTGATGATTTCGTGAAAACTGTGCAAGTGCCACGTCCAGGCCCCCTTGGCAATTCGCCCTGTGTGTGTGAGGCCGACACAGGGTCCCCGGATCTGGTGTTTCCATAGCTTCTGACTTGCTTGGGTTGAACACCAGCCTCACTGATAGGGTAAGATACAGCAGTGGAGAACCCGAAGCTCACACACTAGCTCTGCAGACTTGGTAGCTGCCTCCTCTGATCCCTCGCTCTCACTCCCTGTCCTCGACCTCACCCGCGTTCTCCAGGTCCTTTCATGCTCACATTCCTCTTACTGTTGCTTTTAGTTGACAGAGCTCATTACAAAGTCCTCTGTGCACGCACACACACACACACACACACACACTATGCTGCACAAGCAAAAGCCATAGCAACTACTCAGTAACCACTCAAGCAAGCGCCACTAGATTTTGCTGACGGCACATAAAAAATTTTCCATTACTAGCTCCAAAGACCAACCTCCAGTTTTAACATATGGCCCATTATGAAGGCTCCGGAAACTCAAGGATGAGAAAAGTCCTAAGAGCTTTTCCATGTGGCCCACTGATACCTCACTGAGGAGGCAGTTCACAGGGTGGAGCCTGTGCTTTGCATGACGGAGGCCCCAATCTGATCCCCAGCTCTGCCAAGGAGTGATGCTCAAGCACCATTCCAAAGTACCCCCAGGGGCCGGGCGATAGCCCAGCGGGTAGGGCGCTTGCCTTGCACACGGCCGGCCCAAGCCGGTCCAGGTCCGATCCCGGCATCCCATATGGTCCCCCTGAGCACCGCCAGGAGTAATTCCTGAGTGCAGAGCCAGGAGTAACCCCTGAGCATCGCGGGTGTGACCCCAAAAGAGAAAAAAAAGTACCCCCAAACACTGCTGAATGTGGCCCAGAAACAGTAACAAAACCTCACTGCAAGCAGGTTCTATTTCTCTAAAGAGTCTCAGTGGCAAGCTAATGGGAGAACACTGGACAATGTTCAGTGGACATTGGAGAGAAGTGGACACCGAAGAGAAGTGGACACTGGAGAGAAATAGACACTAGAGAAAAGTGGACACAGGTGGAGGCCGTGCTGCTGGGATTGTATATGCCCAAAACTCTCCTATGGACAGAGCTGGAAATCACAGTGCCTAAAATAAAATTTAAGGGGGCCGGGTGATAGCACAACAGGTAGGGCGTCTGCCTTGCATGCAGCCAGCCCAGGTTTGATCCCCGGCATCCCATATGGTCCCCTGAACACTGCCAGGAGTAATTCCTGAGCCAGAACCCCTGAGCATTGCCAGGTGTGACCCAAAAAGCAAAAAAAAAAATAAAATAAAATAAAATAAAATAAAAAATCATAATAACAATTAAAAAATAAAATAAAAATAAAATAAAATTTTAAATAAGAAATAAATCATTTTTAAAAGATTCTCCCTGGGACCAGAGCAATAGTACAGCAGGTAGGGCATTTGCCTTGCACACGGCCAACCCGAGTTCAATTCCTGGCATCCCGTATGGTCCCTGAGCACTGCGGGGGTAACTCCTGAGTGCACAGTCAGTAGTAACCCCTGAGCATTGCAAGGTGTGACCCAAAAAAGCCAATAAATAAATAATAATAAATATTAAAAAATAATAAAAGGTTGTCTATGGGGTTTTTTCTTTCCTAACTTTTCTAAATAAATAATTAAAAATATAAAAATAATAAAAGGTTGTCCATGTTTATTTTTTCCTTTTCTAAATTCACCTTCCCTTCCCCATTTGTTGCTGCTGCTGCAGTGATGGAGGGTCACATACAGGGTCACATAAACACTTGACAGTGGTCTCACAGGGGCCATGTTGCATGAGCTGTGTTGTGTACACACAACCCAGCCCAAGGGCTTGTGCTCATCCGGGCTCCAACACTAGCTGTGGTACTCACATGCGGCTTGCAGAGGGCTACACCCCCAGTCCATGGTGCTCACAGTCAGGTGCTCATTGGGTTGCACACTTTATTTCCGGGCTGTGCAGTGCTGAAGACTGCACCGTCTGGAAGGGTGCCCAGCCCCCAGACTCTAGATCCCATGCTCTCAGCAGGCGGGAAGCAGTGCGGTCGAGCCGTGGCTGCACTCAGCCAGGCATGAGCTCTCATCAGCGAATGTTCCCTAAGCCCTTATAAAAAAAATGTAATGGGTTTTTCTACAAACATACACACAGAGCTATTGCTTTTCAGAATCAAAAGACATACTGTGATGCTTTTTTTGACCACTTCAATTTTTATTCTAGAAATATACAGAAACAATATATATGATTCTTGTTATCAGTGTCTTATAAAGCTAATTCATATGTGGATATACTGACACTTTACTGTAAGCCTGTTGAAAAGAAAAACTCTAGTTCATTTTTTCAAATAACAGCTAACCAAAATGTCTATATTTAAGTGTATTTCTTAAAAGTATTAGCTAATTTGTTACAAAAGAACTAAAAATAGAATTCCTAAATTGATGAACCATTATCTTTATTTTTAAAAGGTAGTATTTTAAACTCCAGTATATTTTATTTAATATAGGGCAACATAAAAACACAAACACGAATTATTTCACAGGTTTTATTCCTCCAAAATATTATTGTAAGGCATAAAGTTATCCAGGCTCCTGGTGTATCAGAATTGATGTTACCTGCTGATCTATTTCATGTTTGAACATCAAGTATTTAGAATATACCTTCAACTCGAATTTGATCAACTCACTTTCTGCCAAGTTATTCTAATTAACACAAAGCTTTCAAGCTTTTGAAATACTGCTGCCAATTCTGTACAACTGTTTGTTTAATGCAAAGACTTTGTTAATACCTTCCAAGGTGAAATTGCAAATATAAACCCTTTTTTATTTCTACTTATTAACTAGACATTGGAATGTGCCTTGCCCTATAATCTGTATTAATATGTGAATATGAGTTGAACCGACTTCAAACAAAGCCTTCAGGAAATTTATTAATCTGAAATTAATTCTTTCAGTGAAAAATTTTCATTGCTTTAAATAAAACAACCTTCCATTGACTGCCTCCTCTGGTCAACCACTGAGTTTGAGCGAGGCAGCCAAGATGTCCCAGTGTTCCTGAACATTACATGTCTAGTAGGGGAGAAAAAATGTTAAATCAATACAACTAGATAACGAGAATGTCAATATCACAACATGGGCTTTATAGCATCTGCCAAGGCTAAGCTCAGGACATTCTGTTACTAATACCTTTGTTCAACAGAAAAAAAATACATGGGATCAGAGCATTAGTACAGCAGGTAGAGCGCTTGCCTTGTACATGGCCAAATCAAGTTTAATCCCTGGTATCCTATATGGTCTCCTCCCAAGCACCATCAGGAGTAATTTCTGAGTGCAAAGCCAGGAGTAACCCCTAAGCATTGACAGCTGTGCCCCCCCAGTCCACCAAAAAAAAATACAATTATTGTATACAGTGAAGGTCTATTGAGTTTATAGACCAGGAGCACTACAAAGGATGGAAAAGTGATGACAAAGATCATGTTTCAAATTACTACAGAATGGCGGTGATGTTTGTACAAAAGCAAGACATACTTAATTCCTCTAAGGTATAAAGAAGTGAACACTTAAAAATGACTAAAACAGGGCCGGAGCGATAGTCCAGCGGGTGGGGCGTTTGCCTTGCATGCGGCTGGACTGTGCCGGCCGGGGTTTGATCCCGGCATCCATATGGTCCCCCAAGCACCGCCAGGAGTAATTCCCGAGTGCAGAGCCAGGGAGAAACCCCTGAGCATCGTCAGGTGTGACCCAAAAACGCAAAAAAAAAAAATGACTAAAACAATGAGACCATGAGTTTTGTGATATATACGTATATATGCTACAAACTGAATTAGACTGAATAATGCAATGTTTGATAAATGCCACCAAAAGCACATAAATAACTGCAACTTTTTTTTTTTAAAGATGGAGAGAGGCTGAAGAGGTAGTATAGCAGATAAAGCGTCTACCTCGTACACGTCCAACCTAAGTTCAATACCTGGCACCTCTTATAGTCCTCTGAACCCTACCAGAGGTACTCCCTGAGCTCAGATCCAGGAGTAAAACCTGGGGATGGCCCCAAAACAATAGCAACACATAATAATAAAACTAAAATAACAAAATAAAATGTAAGAAGTGGAGAAAACTGGCGAACTGTAGTAAGCTGAAAAAAGAAAAGACAATGACATTGCCCCATTCCGGTCCACACTTACAGCAACTGCTTGGGTCACATACCTCTCACTTCACGGCTGTGGAGCAAAACTGGGGAAAAACATAATCTTAGACTGGTTTCACTCTCAATTTGAGATCCCCAATCCTGCTGACTCTTAAGAACTGGTCCCCTTACTTTTCTTGACTGTTAAGCAGCTTGAAACATTTTTCTGCTCTCAAGTCTGCCACAGCCCCAAACTTATTCACACCTAACAAACAAGCTCTCAGAGAAAAACAAGCCACCCTCAGCTTCCAGATCTTCCCCAACTCCACCTACATTTTCTCTCCTCCTCGCACTTTCTTCTCTCCAGGCCCTGTGGTGAGCTCTGAGCCCTCCCATCTGACTGCTCACCAAGCTCAGTCCATCATTAGTCACTTAATTAACTACATTCTCCCTTTCTACTGGCTCCTTCTCCTTAATCCATTTTCTGTTTTTTTTTAAGTAAAGGATCACTCTCCCTTGAGCCTAATCCTTCACTATCTACCATTCTATCCCTCCCTTCCACATCACTTTCTCACTTCTAAGCACAAATGGAACCTTTGTTCCATTTGCTGTTTCACACACCAGCCAGGCTCCACACCCAGACGAGTGAGTGCTCCCTGGCTGAGGTCACAGGGATTTCCCATGGACTCATGTCAATGATCCCACTCAGTATTCTTCAAAGATCATAGTCGAGGGGGAAGAGGGCGGGGTCTGGGGAAACGGCTCAGTGGCTGAGGACAGACCTGGCATATGCGAGGCTCAGAACTCAATCTCTGGCACTAAAAGCGTCCCCAGCACCACCTGGAAATCTAGATCATATCTGAGGTGTGTTTATGTTGTTTTGTTGGTCTGAGGGGCACTCCGGCAATGCTCAGAGCTTACTCCTGGCCTGCACTCAGGGATCACTCTCTGCAAGGCTCAGGGGACCATATGTGGTGCCAAGGGTTGAACCTGGGTCACCTGTGTGCAAAAAACATGCACTTTAACTGCTGTACTATCTCTCTCTAGCCCCCACTTCTGTTTTCTTTTGTTTTGGATTGGTAATACCACCATTTACCAAATCATGCACATGGAAAATCTGCTTTCCAGCATCCTTTTCTTCCCATTGTGTCACCAACTCACTCAGTTGTAATTTCATTTAATTTTTTTTAAGAACACACGACACTGCCCTCCCGTAAAATCTCAGAATTTAGAGAAACATACAGAACAAAAGTAAAGTGCACAAGAAAAACAAAAGCGTGTGTTAAAACAAAGATGTGCACATAAATGCCCACTGCATAACTATTATGAACAGGCAAAAACTGGGAACAGTCCAGAAGGCCACCAATAGATGGATGGATTGGAAGTGTGGGTAGGCACTCCTAGGCACTCGTCCAAAAGACGTGAAAACACTAATCCAGAACGAGAATTTACACCTCTCTATTCAGAGCAGCATTGTTCCCAACAGGCAAGACATGGAAACCAACCTAAACGCCCATCAACAGATGGCTGGGAAGGGCAGCAAGTTTATATGCTCAGCAGAATACTATTCTGCCACTAAAACTGCACAAAAGAATGTCATTTGGGACAACATGGGAGGTGATACTGGTAGGAAAGTAAAGACAATTGCCAGATGGCTTTACTCATGTGTGGAATATACATAATTTAAGCAAATAAACTGACCAAAAAATTATCATTCCTAGGCTCCAAAGGAAAGTATGTTGGTAGAGGATAGTTGGCAGCGGGAGAGTGAGAAGGGTGAGAGGAATGAGTGAATGTCTCTTTGGTTAGGAGACGGTGTGGGTAACCTGGTGATGAGCGAAATAAATCAGATATGGGGGAATTAAACTATACCCTGGAAACAAATGATAAATCAACAAAAAGGCCAGAAAATTGTAATCTAGGTATATAGTGGAACACTTCTAAGCAATAAAAAAGAAATAGATTTTTTTTTTTTTTGCTTTTTTGGGGGTCACACCGGGCACTCAGGGGTTATTCCTGGCTCTGCACTCAGGAATTACTCCTGGCGGTGCTCGGGGACCATATGGGATGCCGGGGATCAAACCCGGGCCAACATGGGCGGCCACATGCAAGGCAAATGGCCTACCCCGCTGGGCTATCGCTCCAGCCCCAGATTTTTTTTGGGGGTCACACCCGGCAATGCTCAGGGGTTACTCCTGGCTCTGCACTCAGGAATCACTCCTGGCGGTGCTCGGGGACCATATGGGATGCCGGGATTGAACCCGCGCCAGCATGGGCGGCGCGTGCAAGGGCAAATGCCCTACCCGCTGGGCTATCGCTCTGGCCCCTCCGCCCCTAGATTAATACATGTAACAACATGGCTAAAAATTAAAAGCATCATACTGAAAGCCAACTAGAAAAGGAAACATACTGTATGATTCCGTGCGCACATTTTAGAAAGAGCAAAAATGAGACTGAATTAAATGAGTGGCTGTGGAGTCCAGTGCAGAAGGCTGACTGCAAAGGGAAGACAGACACTAACATGCTTGACACGACTGCGTGCTCAGAACTCATCACAAGCTTAAAACTGGTGGATTTCACTGTATGTGATTTCCCCAGGCCATCCTCACGCCATGCCTTGCATGTGTGGAGGCCCTGGGTTGATTCCCAGCACCACATGACTCTATGACCATAGCTGAGCATGACCAAAGTGGGAGCTATCCTTGAGTACCTGGCGTGGTACAAAAACAAAGAAAATTATCCCTCAATAAACTTGTTTTTTTCAGGGACCAGAGATATAGCTTAAGGGCTGAAGCACTCACCTTGTATGGAGGAGGCCCCAGTTCAATGACCAGCACTGCATGGTCCCTTCGGACAACTGTGAGTGACCCCTGAGCACTGCACAGAGAGCAGACTCTAAGCGCTGCCAGGTATAGCCCCAAACCCAAAAACTTAATTAAGGTGACTTCGACCAACCCAAGTGAGTCTTCAAAAATGTGTCCTAGCTAATTTTCTAAATCTGCATTTGTTTTCTAAAACCCTAATTTACATCTCAGTTCTCAAATCAGTCAATCCCATATAAACCATTATTTCTCATAATGACAGGAGTTTTTATTACACAAAGCAATACTTAGCAGAATTCTGGTTTAGTTTCAGAAACGTTATCAAGGCAACACTTTATAATAGAAGAATAATTTACTGTCAAAATGGCACTGCTTTGGTTCTAAATAAGCATAATTTCTCTGATTCTACTTGCATACTTAACTCATTCATTCTCAAACTTCAAGATTTTTTTTTCCTTCAAATTTTATTACACCACTTTTAGACATACAATTGCAAGATGCTCATGTTGAGTTTTGGTTCAACAGTATTCCAACACCCATCCCTCCACCCGAACCCATCTCCCATTACCAATGTCCTCCACATCCCTCCCCCTCCCACACCTCAACCGCTGGCAGGTTCTTTCTGTCTTTCCTCTCCTCTCTATCTCTCCCTCCCGCCTACCTTTCCTACACATCGTAGAATGCAGTACATTAAAGAACATAACTGTTTCCACTAGTTTGATGGACTTAGGGGCCTCATGGTCAGTGTCCAGACAGCAAATATGGCGGCTAATGTGGTGGGCGAGTCTCATTCGGCTGCTTCCGGGACCCCCAGAGGTGATGGGCCCACTCCCAAAACCCATCTGTCCACCTGGGGTCCCAGGGTCAGCTGAGCCTGGGGAGAGCCGAGTTTCAGCTTCCCCAGCCGCCTCAAACTTCAAGATTTGTTTGAAACTTGAAGAAGTGTATACTGGTCTGCCTTTGAATTATTCTACTCTAGTAAGGCAAGGATTTTCTTTCTTAAAATTATCTTAGGACAAGGCCCAAGAACAGTGCAATAGGGGTGAGTATATGTTTTGTGCGTGGGAGGCCTGGGTTTGATCCTTGATACCCCAGAGCAGCAAACTGGAGGTAGCCCAGAGCACTGTCAGATGTGGCGTTCCCATGAAAAAAAACTTTTTTATAAATAAAAAATCATCTTAGAACTGAAATGTTATTATTTCCACTACCACCCTAGTATCTACTAAATACAATACTTAAATCATGTTCATTTCCTCAAAGCATTTACCTAATATATAAGCAAGTAAAGTTGCTATCACCAAAAGATTCATTTCCTAAACAATCAACAGTCAAATCAATTTCATAATGTTGTTAACGTTCCCCCATTCTGTGACCAAAAGTAAGCATAAGAGGTTGCGAGGCTATACCTTCTAATTCAGACTGTTAAATCCTCCACTGAGGTAAAACTTTGAGAGACAACCTGAAACCCATCTAACGTATAAAAGACATTTCTCTTGCTGTTCCACAAACAATTCCAGATTCATGGAATGATCATGCAACAGTACCAGGAAAAAGTATAAAGCCCCTCCTTCCCTTCACTTATAACTAGAGTTAGAAAAGCTGATCCATTTTGACAGTTCCACTAACTCACTGACTCGCTTTCCAAAGTTAGAGTATTTCCAGCTAAATAGATAATTATCCAAAGATTAGTGACAAATGATTAATTTATTCTCTTAAGTGACCATAAATAACGAAGATTACTTGCCTTCAAATTTTCCCATAACTTATTTCCAGTTGCCACCAGACAGCCATAGTCATAAAGATAAATTAAAGAAGACAACTTAATTGGATTAAGCATTACATTTTACCAGATTTTTTTTCAAAAAATAAAAAGAAATCTACCTTTTTATTTATTTTTTTGTTTTGTTTTGTTCTTTGCTTTTTTGGGTCACACCCAGCGATGCTCAAGGGTTCCTCCTGGCTTTGCACTCAGGAATTACTCCTGGCGGTGCTAGGCAGACCATATGGGATGCCGGGGATGGAACGGGGTTGGCCACATGCAAGGCAAACGCCCTACCCACGGGACTATCGCTCAGGCCCCTCTACCTTTTATATTTAAATGGTTAAATATTTGTCTCCTGGTCAGTTAAAGAAATAACTATCGCTTCTACCAAACAAATTAAAGAGCATACATGACAAATAACGAATTTATAAAAAAAACAAACTGTGCTTTGAAGTCAGTACCAAAAACTCACGTTGCTCTTTCTGTGACTGCTGACCTTTGCTATCAGCATGTTTGTTGGTTATGCTGGCACACAATTTAAGACTATCTTGGCTCCTGTTCCTAAAACCAAGAGAAAACTCTTTACCTGGGCTATTTCTCCCCAATTCGTTAGACATCAAAGTTGTTAGCTGCGGGCCAGAGAGATGCAGGGGTAGGTCACTTGTCTTGCATACAGCCAAACCTGGCTCACTCCCTGGCACTACATATGATCCCCTGAGCGCTGTCACATGTGGCTCCAAAATAAAAACAAACTAACCCACAAACCTACTCATTGGCAAGCCAATTCTTAGTTCACAACAAACACAACAGCACACAAGCCTAGTCAAAATACTGTTTCCCAGCCAACCCCATTGAAAAATGGGGAGAAGAGATGAACAGAAACTTTGACAAGGAAGAAATTCGAATGGCCAAAAGGCATATGAAAAAATGCTCATCATTCCTAATCATCAGAGAGACAAATCAAAACAACAATAAGATATCACCTCACACCACAGAGACTGGCCCATATCCAAAGGTAAAAGCAACAAGTGCTGGCGTGGATGCGGGGAAAAGGGGACTCTCATACATTGTTGGTGGGAATGTCGACTTGTACAACCTTTCTGGAAAACAATATGGACACTCTTCCAAAGACTAGAAATTGAGCTCCCTTTTGACCCAGCCATACCGCTCCTGGGAATATACCCTGGGAAGCCAAAAACACACAGCAGAAACACAATCCACACTTTTATTTTCATAGCAGCACTATTCACAATAGCCAGAACCTGGAAACAACCAGTATGCCTGAGAACTGATGACTGGATAAAGAAACTGGTACATCTACACTATGGAATACTATGCAGCTGTTAGGAAAAATGAAGTTATGAAATTTGCCTATAACTGGATGGACATGGAAAGGATCATGTTGAGTGAAATTAGTCAGAAGGAAAGAAAGAGATATAGAATGACTGTATTTATTTGCGTGACATAAATATATATGTACATATTATGACACCAAAATCCAATATCAGGCAAAACGTAGATCAGAAGGTCTTACCAAAAGTGGAAATTACCGCTAAACATGAGGGAGTCAGAGGTTAGGTAAGACAGAGAAGGGAACATGTGTGAATAAATGTCAAAAGGGCTGATACCAACCTAGAACTGAGCATTAAATACAGGCCAAAATGCACATGATGGCCTCTAAGTGTATGTAATGCAACCCACAATGTGTAAGAGAAGGAAAAGAGAGAGAGAGGGGAGAGAGAAAAGAGATAAAGAACCTGCCATGGAGGCAGGCTATGGGAAAGGGAGAGGGAATTGGGGACATTGGTGGTGGGAAATGGGCACTGGTGGAGGCGGGTGCTGGAACACTATGTGACCAAAACCTCCAAACATGAACAACTTTGTAATTGTATATCTCACAGTGGTATAATAAAATATTTTTTTTAAAAATACTTTTTCCAACCTGACATACACTTGAACACAGAGCAAGCCAATAAAACCAAATGATTACTAAAAAAACTAAATGGTTACTGGAACCGTGGGCTGTCTTGGCTTACCAAAAAAAAGGTTGATGCCTCTTCTTGCACAACTATCAGCTCCCTTTCATCCACCCCTGCTTTGACTGGCTATTTCTCCAAGGTCACTGGACTTCGAGCATCGTCAGCTGGCTTCAGTCACAGAGGAGCAATGCAGGGCTGAGTGCTGACAACTAGGGCACAAGCACGTGGCGTCTCCCACACAGGGCCACAGGCAGGGCGCTGGGCAACCAGCTCAGAAACAGTAACGTTTGACGTAGCTGTGTTGCTTTATGCATGTGGAAGCACACTGCTATTCTGTTACCTTACTTGTGTCTCACAGTTCTGCTTTGCTGGTGAAACAAAGGCAAAAATTCACTTGTTGTAGCCAACCAGCCCATCGTCACTTGGATTTGAAGAGCCTCTGTCCCACACTGCCAAGCACCAGGTGACACTCCTCGCCTCCTCCTGTTAAAACTTGGACATCTGGACTGAGCGAGGCGGAAGCATATCACGGTTCTTAACAAACTGTTCAACACCCTACGCTCACCTAGAATGGAAGACTTCACTTCCTCCAGTATTCTAGTAGCTTTCTAGACAATTTTTCAGAGAGTAAGCTGACAATGAAAAGAGCTGGCTATTTTCATTCTGAGTTGGGTGTGAAGTAGCTGCCCCAGTGACTAAACTCTGTGAGGGCTGATCCACAAGATAACATCATCCACCTGTTGTACAGCCAAGATAACATCATCCACCTGTTGTACAGGTTTCCACCGCCATCAATACATCTAAGTCAGAAATATGCAAATGAATTGAAATGAATTGAGACTGTTCTCACAGTCTCTTGCTTTAGAACATCTTGAAAAGAAGACATACACAGGAGAAATAGTCCGGGGGTAAGGCAGATGCCTTGCATACAGCCAGCCCCACTTCAAATCCTAACATCACATTAAGACCCCTGAGCCCCTCCACCCCCGCCAAAAAGTGAGCCCTGAGCATAGTCAGAAGTAAACCTGAGTACTACCAGAAGCGGTAGAAAAGAAAAGAGACATACTGACTGCCTTAATGGATTAATCACATTGTGAATGAAAGAATAAATGCCAACAGTTTCCAAGGTTACATTAAAGGGGACCTAAGACTCAAGTCTTAGGTCTAAGTTTTGGGATTATTTAAAACAATGATAGTGAGAACACAAGGTAACCTTTGGAAAGGTGCAAACCTGAAAGAGAGAAAGCTAACTGCTAGAAAGATTTTTTAAGGACATTTTGTTACTTTCAAATATAATCATTTCAACAGAAGCTAACTAGACAACCTGGGAACAGTCCCTGGGTCTGCTTGAGATGCAATTTCTGGGTTTCTCTCTTTACACACGTCCCTCTAGAAGACACGTGCTCTTTCCACAGCTCCCGCTTCTGGCCATGACTTGCTCTGAGGTTCCAAGTTTACATTTCCAGTTATCTGCTTAGCACCATCCCCGGGTGTACAGCTGGCACTCAACACAACAACCGACGAGTGCCAGCCTTTCCTCTCAACTCCCAAGCCCTTGCCCCATCAGTGGCACCACCCAGCACATACTTTGTAGGTCTCAAGCCAAAACAAAAATATGGGAATCCCAAATCAAATATTACAAAATTGCAAGCTCCAGACATAGGCACAGTCTGTTTCTGTGTGACAGTCCACACCTATCATTTGGTGGGAATGCCCTATTCTAACCTTTGCATCAGGGTAGAGGGGCAGCCGGCATCTCTGGTCACACTCAGTGGTCCACAGGGGCTGTCCCTGACTCTGTGCCAGGAGTGAAACTTGGTGGTACTTGGAAGACCGTATACTGTACTGGGGGTCAAATCGAGGTGAGAGAGATGCAAGGCAATTGCCTTATGCCCTGTGCTTTCTCTGCAGTCTAACCTATGAAGTGTCTCACTTCTTCTCTTTTCCATTTCTAAGGCTGTGCCTTAGACCTCACTCTGATCTCAGTCTGGGCTTTGTAGTTGCTGTTTTTCCTCCTCTTTTCTTTCCCTTTGCAATTCATTCATTCCTCTCTTCTCGTTTCTGGTTCACCCTGGCAGGGCTGAATGGGGAGTCATCCCAGCAGTGTTTGGGGAACCTGGTGGTACAGAGCATGGAACTGGGGTCCTAGCAGGTGGAACACGTGCTTCACGGCTTTGCGCCACCTCCCCAGTCCCTGACCACATCTTCACTTCCTGGTAGTTTCTGTTGCTGCTGTTCATTTGGGGGCGGGGGAGGAAATGGTTTGGGCACTATGCCCTCTGGTGCTAGGGCTTTACTTCTGGCTCCAGGATCACTCCTGGGGTTCTTGGGAAACATATGCAGTGCCAGGGATTGGACCCAGGTCAACTACATGCAAGGCAAGAGCCTTACCCACTTGTAATAGCTCTCTGGTCCCATATCTTTTGAAAGCATTACTTCAGATACCCTCAAAACCTCTCCTCTATCTATTAAATTATATCTACCTCTTGGGCAAGAGAGACAGTACAGAGAATAAGGTACTTGTCTGGCATTCTGCTGACTTATTTGAATCCTGGCACCACATATGGTCCCCTGAGCATCGGTGGGTCATTCCCTGAGCACAGCGCCAGGAACAGCCCCTAAGCACTAGGAGGTATGGCCTCAAAATCAAAATCACTTGATCACTTGATCACTTGACTTCCCGTAGATCATCGATTACTCAAGCTGGCACCAGTAACATCTCAGTATGTCCTGTCACATGCGAGATAAGAGTATAAATAAATAATATTATTATTAATAATAATGATTTTTTTGCTTTTGGGGGTCACACCCAGCAATGCTCAGGATTCTACACTCAGGAATTAGACCTGCCAGGAGACCATATGGGTGTTGGAAATCAAACCAGAGTTATATGGTTGCCGGGATCAAACCCAGGTTAGGCGTGTGCAAGGCAAAAGACCTCCGTGCTGGACTATTGCTCCGGTCCAATATCCAAATCTCTTAACTCAGTATCCATACCCTTTTTGCACATGCTTTTCCAATCTTATTGTCTCTCACTTTCCCTCTAGGTACTCTGGCCTCTAGTCAAAACAAATCTCTTGCCATTCATTCAAGAATGTGGGCCAGGGATACGGGTCAGCAGCAGAGAATCTGCCTTGCACAGACAAGGGCCTGAATTCAATCCCCCAGCACAGCCAAGAGGGGGAAAAAAAGAAGTCGGGTCCATCACCTAAGCAGGAGATTAAAGTTCAACCCAGTCCTGCTACTCAGGAGCTTAGTCTCTCCATGTAAAACATGAGTATCAAA
>JAJIBD010016095.1:0-16589 GCA_021461705.1 Cryptotis parvus | reverse complement strand
AACCCATATGGTCCCCGAGCATCGCCAGGAGTAATTCCTGAGCAAAGAGCCAGGAGTGACCCAAAAGGGCAAAAAACAAATAAATAAATAAACAAAAATTTAGGGGTTGGGACCGGAACAATAGTACAGTGGATAGGGCGTTTGCCTTGCATGCGGCGACCCAGGTTCCATCCCCGGCATCCCATATGGTCCCCTGAGCACCACCAGGAGTAATTCCTGAGTTCAGAACCAGGAGTAACCCCCAAGCAGCGCCGGGTGTGACCCAAAAAAGCAAAAAAAAAAAAATATTAAGGGGCTGGAGTTATCAGATTAGTTTCTTGCCTTGCATGTGACCAACCTAAATTCAATCCTGACACCACATGGTTCCCCACCAGGTGTGATCCCTGAGCGCAGAGGTAGGAGTAAGCACAGAGCCAGGTACAGCTGAGTGAGGTCCAAAAACAAACAAAAAATTACAAAAAAATGAAGGGAGCAGAGAGCTAGGACAATAGATAGCGCTCTCGCCTTGACAATGCAGGTTCGATCTGCAGCGCCCCATTTGGTCTTCCAAGCCCTCCAGGAATGATCTCTAAGCACAGAGCCAGGAATAAGACCTGAGCACCACCAGGCATGACCCCCAAAGAAACAATTTAAAACAATGATTTTACTAATTTTTCCCATAAGATTCAATGAAAGCTTATATAGACTCATCCCCACAGAACTAGGAACTGCCATCAATTCTAACATCACTATATAAATAGCTATTGTGGATTGCAATACATACATTTAGAGGTTATCAAGAGAGAGAGAGAGAGAGAGAGAGAGAAAAGAGGCAAAGTGCCTGCCATAGAAGCAGGCTGGGGGAGGGGAGGGAATTAGGGACATTGGTGGTGGGAAATGTGCACTGGTGGAGGGATGGGTGCTGGAACACTGTATGACTGAAACCCAAATATGAACATCTTTGTAATTGTATATCTCACAGTGGTATAATAAAAAAAAATTTTAATAAATAAAAATAAATTTTAAAAAATAAAGCAGCTGAGCAGAAAAAAATAGCAATTGTGGAGAGGACTAAGGAAAAGCTTAGTGGCCAGAAAAAAATTGCACACTGAAGTTTTGCAACTAAGCTTTACCAGAATGGGCTGGTGATTTGGCTCAGGAGCAAAGTGCATGCCTTGCATCCCTGAGACCTGGGTTCAATCCCTAGCAACACAAAAAAATTACTCATAAGCTTTACCAGAAAGACTCAAACGTAATGGAAAAACTATTATGGGCTTTGGAGTCAGACAGCCCTGAGTCCAAAGGCCAGCCCCAGCACTTACTAGCTCTGCACACTCGAGGATATGACTTAAACTGCATTCCTTCTCCAGGTACTATGTGTAAAATGGGGGTTTTATAAGGACTCATAAGTGAAACTTAGTTCAATTCCTAGCACACTGGAAGCACTCAATAAAGAATCCCTGCTGTTATCAGAATGTCTGAAGTAGAGACCTACCTCATAATTCCTAAGAATCTCTGGTAATACATCAAGACTATGTTCCCAAGGCCCCACATCAGTCTATATACAAATCAGATTATGGCTAGGAGCCTCAGGTAATTAAAGTCTCTACCACTGAGAGCTCCCAGCTTGTATGTTTGAAGGGCTCTCACTTCTATGCATACCCAAGAAATCATTCAAAAGGTTCTCATAGATGGTTTCTTCTCATTTTTTTTGTTTATTGGAAGGTGCACACATGGTTCTGGGCATGGTGGGTACCACGCAGAGCCGGGACCAAACTCAGGTGCTCTGCATGCAAAGCATCATTCTGCCCACAGAGCTACCTGTCTGGCCCCTTCTCATCTGCTGATATTCACTACTCACTTCTTTTTTTTTTGCCGTTCGAATTTAGACCTGGAACTTGGTCATCAGTTCTCAGTTTGGGTAAGAGACCATCTCTTCTCATTCATTCCAAAAATGAAAGTACAAATACTATCTTTTAGGGGCCGGGCGATAGCCCAGCGGTAGGGTGTTTGCCTTGCATGCGGCTGGCCCATGCCGGCCTGGGTTCGATTCCCGCATCCCATATGTTCCCCGAGCACCGCTAGGAGTGGTTCCTGAGTGCAGAGCCAGGAGAAACCCCTGAGCATTGCTGGGTGTGACCCAAAAAGCAAAAAAAAGAAAAAAAAAACAAATACTATCTTTTAGGTGTTCAAATGCTGTTTAATTCCCAAGATCATCACCCTCTAGACTAAGAAAACATCAGGAGCTCTAGAAAGTAGCTCAAATCATTGTTGCCTGTAATCACTTACTGGAGCAAAAGAACCTACTAACCACACGGTCTATCTGCACATTCCATCCCTGCATTATGGACTAAGAACTTGAGAATAAAGTCCTCTGTGGTGCACGCTGCAAGAAAGCACTGCTGGGTCAGAGCTGAAAATGACATATATATTCAAATAACTAGAGATCAGGCTGTGGGTCCAAAAGTTTCGTCGAGACCTGAAAGGGCAAAAGCTCACTCATTGTCAGAAAACTCAAGCAAAAAAAAAAAAAAAAAAAAACCCAAAGTACTCAAGTTTCCATTTTGGACACTTCAAATCCAAAGGATCCACCAAGGATGAGAGCAGGGACTGCCCAGATTTCACTGGGAGACACACAGCATGGCAAAAAACTCAAGCAGGAAACATGTCCCACCTCCTAGGCTAGTCTAGGCAAATCAGGGAAGCACCCGGGCTCAAGCAAGCTCCCTCAATGCTGCTCCCCCAAGCCCCGTCTCTCTCCTGGAGCTCATCTACTTTTCCTTCGGGTTCTGCTGAACTCCACACCCTGAGGAGACCTCACTAGGGGGACGGTGAGGAGGGACGCTGCCCGCCCTCCCTCTTCAGACTAACTTCTCCCACTCGGGTGGAGCGAGCGCATCCCGAGCCAGAACGCCTTGGGCTTCCATCCCCCGCCACCCCACCCCCACCGTCCTCTACTCTCCCTTCTGGCTCTCCAATCATGACTGCTATTTCCTTGAATCCCTCACACTTCATAATCTCCCTGCAGCCAAGCTTCACTTCTTGTTCAGGGGGTACCTGTTTATACTAAGCCCAGTCGATGTCGCCCCCCAGAGTTTGCTATATCCTCGGGCCACAACGGAGTCTAGAAGCCTCGCCGCAGACCTGCTATGCCCCTAACCCCCAAATGACCCTTGCAAGCGTCTACTCCGCCCTTAAGCACCCTGGGGGCAGCCTTTTCCCCCACCGTCGCCTTCCTCGCACAACCACCCCGTGCACCACCCGGTGCTCCCTCAGCTGTCTTCCCTCACCCCGTGACTCACCCGCATGCGAACCTCATAGGTGGTGAAGCGAGCCCGGCCCACGCCCACCGTCTGTGGATTAAAGATGTCGATCTCCAGGAAGTTACTTGGCGGTCCGTAAGCGTCAGTCAGGTCCTGCGGCTTCGAGTTCAGGCGCCGAGTGTCCGCTACGGCTGTGTCCGACATGTTTCCGAAGGAGAGGCTGGGACGGGGAAAGGGGGGGGGGACAGAGGCTGGAGGCAGGAGCGCGCGCAAGGCCCCTCCCGCTTGTAAAAATAATCAGCCAACCCCTAGGCAGCAGTGCTGCGCACGCGCACGCGGATCACGCACGCACACGCGCGCATGCGCAGGCCGTCCTGGCCGGCCCAGGACTCTGAATGACATCCCAGCGGCCCACTGTGAGTCCTTTCCAGAGCAGTCTCATGCAGACTTCCGGGCGGCGTTTATGACCACCCCGGAACCTGCATCTCCAATACGCCCCACCCAATATCCTGGGAAGCACAGACAGACGAGCTCCGCCTATGGCTGATCTCAATTCGAGAAATTGTCTTATACTCTGTATCAATCAACAAGGGCATTGCCCTGTAGGCGAGAATTCGAACTGTGATAGGCCGAAACCCCTTAAATCTGAATTAGTGTTTTGCGCGAAAATCGAAGGGTGGTCTCCCTAGGGTGGGGTTCCCACAATACCTAGAATGCAGCCCAACCCCTTGTGCTGCTGAGAGCTTCAGTTCTTTACTCATGCAGCTGAGTATTCTGCATCATTTGGGGCCAAGAAACCAGCAAAAATGTGGTAAACAAAGATTATTTCTTGTTCTCACGTTTCAAGAAAATTGAAGAGGGACACACGGTGAGCCTGTACTTCTCCAGAAAGTCTAGATCCAGATGTACTCAAAGATTACATTTCTCAGCAAATTGAGGCTGTTTACTTCATTTTGTGACCTGGCAGAATTCCAAACTTGGCAGTGCTGTGAGGTTGCTTGTAATCCTCATTGGAGACAAAATGCATGTCTAAAGGAGAACACCTCTAGAAATATTAATACGTGTGTAAATAATTTACAAATGATGGGGCCACAGAGATTGTACAGAAGGGAAGGCACTTCCTTAGCGTGTAATTGACCTGAGGTCCAGCTTCAGCATCACATAGGCCCCTGAGCACAGCTGGGTTCGACCTAAAATTCACAAAATGTAAACACACACACACACACACACAAATGACCCATTGAGAACGGGTAATGCTCCCACATTAGAAGTTGTTTTAGTCATCGCTTCTCCGCAGTGCACCTGCTGTCTAATGCTCAAGAAAGAATTTCTGAGGAGCCTAGAAAGTAGCTCAGTGTGAAATGCTTGTTTTGAATGTGTGAGATCTGAGTTCAATTCTGGCACTGCAAAAAGAAATGTAAAAAGCATTTTGCATATCACTGATGCCTGAAAATTTTTCAACAGAATATAAGGCATATAATTTTGTAACTAAGTTATATAATTTAGTTTAACTGATATTTCCTAAGCAACTACTTATGTGAAAGACATCATGCTAGTCAATAAAGATCTGGAGTTAAAGAAGAAGACTCTCTGCCCACAAAGAGTTAACACTGTAGAAAGGAAAACAAATAAATGGAAGTAATACTGGGGCCTGAGCAATGGTACAACTGGTGTTTGCCTTGCACGAAGCCAACTGGGCTCAATCCTCAGCATCCAATATAGTCCCCTGGAGTGATTCCTGAGTGTAGAACCAGGATTAAACCTGGGCATCATTGGGTGTGCACAAAAACAAAACACTGATGTGACAAACACAAAATTAGCGAATGCCCAAGGCAGCACATAGGGCATGAATAATTGGAGGAATTGGGAAACCTCCTGGACACTTCTGAATTTCACTGACATGAAAAATAGGTGGGGCTGGAGCCATAGTCCATGGGTAGGATGTTTGCCTTGCATGTGGCTGACCTGGATTCAATCTCCAGCATCCCATATGGTCTCCCAAACACCGCCAGGAGTAATTCTGGAGGAGTGCACAATCAGGAGAAAACCCTGAGCATTGCTGAGTGTAACTCAAAAAGAAAAAAAGGAGTGCACATAGAGAAAAAAAAAATTTTTGCAAAGGAAATAGCATCTGCAAAGTCATCAAGATAAGAAGCAGCATGATATTTTTTAGGCAATTACCACCAATTCAGATTGTGTAATAATGTGCTTAGCAAAGTAAGCTAGCTAGAAATGGGCCAATGAGGACAAATCTTCTATATTAAATATCAAATATCTGGCTTTATGATGTGGGTGATAGGTCATCAACGGGTAAAAGACATTAGGAGGTTGTGTTTTATATGACTTATTTTATGGGCAACTGAAAGGTGTATTTTACTTTAATGTGCCTAATTATGAAAGTATCAACAATAACACTTGTAATAAGGTAGTGATGATTAGAAAGGAGAAAAAGGAAGAGAGAAAATTGCAATCGAGGAAACAAAATATATAGGATTTATGAGGACTTGTTTGTTTTGGCTTTTGGAGTCACACCCAGCAATGCCCAATGGTTACTCCTGGCTCTGCATTCAGGAATTACTCCTGGCTGTGCTCGGGAGACCATACAGGATGCTCGGATCAAACCCAGGTCTACCAAGTACAAGACGAATTCCTACCTGCTGTACTATCACTCCAGCCCAAAAATATATCGGATTTATGGACCAGACAGGTAGCTCCATAGGCTGGAGTGCAAGTTTTGCCCCTAAGCACTACCAGCAACAATTCCTGAGCACCAAACCTGTAGTAGTTTCTGAGTACCGCCAGTTGTGGCACCCAAACCATAACCATATAAATGCATACATAAATGCCGGACTAGCATCTGATTAGCTATAGTATAGGGCTTATGCATACGAGCCCTGGTTGCAGGCTGCCTGGTTTTAAGTCACTGACTTCTAGGTGTATAAACCGCGGGCCAACGTCCCGGCTAAAATCGTGATGGAGCCCAGCGGCGTGGCGATACGTCGCGGGCTCTCAGCGCATCCATGTGGGCTTCTGCACATTGTCCAAAGCAGCGGCTCCTCCCGCCTATGCGTCCCTCCCTGAACAGGGGCTGCGTTTTGGTCCCCAGGAGCCAGAAGATACCAAGGACGGCACCGGCTTAGGTGCCTTAAAGATATGTAATAGTGAATCCCACCAGCATGGCAGAGCCTGGCAAGCTACCCGTGTCATATTTGACATGCCAAATACCAGTAACATTTATGGACCTCATTCCCATGGCTTGATGGAATAGTTTGAGGCTCTTTATGTTCCTAGAGCGGGCAGATGCCCTTGGGCTATCTTGCATGTGACAGAATGTATTGAGATGTTGCTGGTGCCCGCTCGAGCTAATTGATGACCTACGGGAAGACAGTGATACTGTGATACAGTGGTCTAAATAGTTTTCCCTCATCTGTAAAGTAGAACCAGTAAGACTAAAATCTCCCTCCAGGACTCTTATGAGAATGGAATGAAATAAAATATGTGTAAATAGCAAGTATTCAGTGCCATTATTACTGTTTGAAGAGCGACAAAAGACATTGAAATTTACTCCTAGATTTCTTTTTTAACTTTAATTTAAACACCATGATTTACAAAGTTCACAGTACAGTTGTTTCAGGTATTCAATATTTCAGCACCAGTCCCACCACCAATGTGCCCTTACCACCAAGGACCTTCATTTCCTACCCGCCTCCCATTCCTACTCCCTTAGCAGGCACTAATTATATTGCTTATTACAGCATACATCTCGTAATGGTATTCCTAAAGTCATGACCTTTTTTTTTTTGGCTTTTTTGGGTCACACCCGGCGACTCTCAGGGGTTACTCCTGGCTCTGCACTCAGTAATTACTCCTGGTGGTGCTTGGGGGACCATATGGGATGCCGGGATCGAACCCGGCGGCACGGGCCAGCCGTGGTAGGCAACAACGCCTCTACCCGCTGGGCTATCGCTCCGGCCCCAGTCATGACCTTTTTACTGAGCCGAATTAGACCATCTGTGTTTTTGCTTTCACTTATTGAACTTATTAAACTTAGTGATTAAATTTAGTGGGTTTCTAGTTGTTCATGTTGATTTCTTACATGTATTCAATATTCAACCCCATCCCACCACCATTGCAACTACCCACTCCACCATTATTTCCAATTTCCTAACCACTGAGTAGGCCTGCCCCAAACAGACCCTCAGTAATTATATCATATTGCTTGTTTTAGCTAATTTGCTAAAAAACGATCAAGAAATGTTTTCATAGAAGAAAGTTAGTGAAGGGCCGGAGCGATAGCCCAGCGGGTAGGGCGTTTGCCTTGCATGTGGCCGGCCCATGCCGGCCCAGGTTCGATCCCCGGCATCCCATATGGTCCCCTGAGCACTGCCAGGAGTAATTCCTGAGTGCAGAGCCAGGAGAAACCCCTGAGCATTGCCGGGTGTGACCCAAAAAAAAAGCAAAAAGAAGAAGAAAGAAGAAGAAAGTTAGTGAAGACTCTTCAGTCTCACCATGGAGCCACTGAGCCATTTAACCCCTTGTATAAGAAATTACTGATATGTTGTGACAGACTAAGCATTGTAACTATCACTTGTATCACTTGTCTTCCCATTGTTCATCGATTTGTATCACTTGTATCACTTGTCTTCCTGTTATTCATAGATTTGCTGAGTGGGCACCAGTACCATTCCCATTCGTTGGGAATGAGGTCCATTATTGTTACTGTTTCTGGCATATGGGATACACCAAGGGTAGTTTGCCAGTCTCTTCCGTGGCTCTGGGTTCATTCCACTGGGCCCAGTCTTTTCTATGCCAAACCATCAACCATCCAGGGCCCCGGGGCAGAGCCCTGGATGTAGACAAGCCTGTCTCCTGTCTGCCACCTGCTGACACAGCCAGGCAACACCTCAAGGGCAGGTGGCAGGGATTGTAACTATATATTTTGTTATTGGTTGCCCTATACTTGCATCTATTAAATGTGGTATGCTACTTGGTATATCAGTATGTTAGTGTTTGAGATGTCGCTCCATGAATTCCAAAGGTTGTAACTGGGTGATAAAGTTGGAGTTAAATTTATAACTGGGTGGTGCCCTTGAGCATGGGCACAACCACAGACCTTCCAGAGGAACAGGGAGATGGAGGGGGAGCCCTTCCTGACTCTGTGAAAGGTTGAAGATTTCAGCTGTGAAACCTGCATACCTGAGTTATTCAATGGATTAAATTCTGGCGGCTCGTCGGAGTAATGGAGTCCGACCTTGAACATGGAGGCGATTGTGGGAGTGTGGAGATTTTTGGCTACTGGGGCTTTGTTGGGACAGGCCATTCCCATTCCCCTAGGGTGCCCCAACTGGTCAGCCTTGTGCAGGAACCAGATTCCTAGATGTCTGATTTAATTAGGTGGCTACTTGTAGATCCTTGGATTTCGGGAGATGGATACTAGTGGATTTATTTTTTGTTTTTGGGTCACACCCGGCGACGCTCAAGGGTTACTTCCTGGATCTTTGCTCAGGAATTACTCCAGGCGGTGCTAGGGGACCATATGGGATGCTGGAGATCAAACCCAGGTCTCCTTGGGCAGTCATAGTTGTACTGTCAGCCCGGTTGGCTGAAAGTTCCCTGACTACTGTTTGGGAGCCCAAAAAGGAAAAAAAGAAGAAAGAAAAGAAAAATCTACTCTTCCCAACTCCTGGTCTTCAATTCTGCTCTCCAGAGACAAGTATTACAAGTTTCTTTGTTAAATTTTTCCCATGTATCTTCCAGAAAAATTGTACAGATCATCTCTCTCATCAACCCTGGCTGGCTGCTGTCAATAATTTGAAAATATTCTGTGTTCAACTCTACATACCTGGTGATGTTCAAGGGTTACTCCTGACTCTGCCATCAGGAATTACTCCTAGCGGTGCTAGCGTGACCATATGGCATGCTGGGCATCAAATTCAGGTTGGCTGCATGTAAGACAAGCGCCCTACTTGCTGTACTATCTCTCTAAACCCATTTACATTTCCCCCTTACACTTCATGCTGACAACTCTCAAATGTCTATCTCTAATTCTGTCGCACCTTTCAGCTCCAGATCAGTAGTATTTCCAGCCATTGTTTTTGACTCTTCTCCTGGTAGTCCTTACGACAGCCCAGCCTTATCTAAGCTGAATTCATTTTCTCTGCAAAAAAAATTACTCCTATTTCTGTAATTTCAATTCATTAGTGGTACAGATGTCCACCTAGTATTTACCAGTACCACCTACCTAAATCCTAAATTCTGGTGCTGTGGTGCCGGGGATTACCCCAGCTGCCCTGGCAGTGCTCAGGACCTTCAGAGATACACTTCACAATGCTTTTCTGGGGGGACCATGCGATTCTGGGGATCGAACTAGTGTTGATTGCATGCAAATCATCTAACTTAACCCCTGTACTTAACTCTTCGGCTCCTTTCATTTTCATTTTATTTTTGTATTTTAATTTTTTTTTTTTTTTTTGCTTTTGGCCCACACCTAGCTGTGCTCTGGGCTTACCTCTGGCTCTACACTCAGGGATCACTCCTGATAGAACTCGCGGATCAAACCCAGGTCAACCTCATGCAATGCAAGCATCCTACCCACTCTACTATTGTTCTGGCCCTTGTTTTCTTATTTCAAAATAATTTAATGTTTACCAAAATGTTTTATTAAAAATTCACTCCCAATCATTTTTGTTTGGGGGCCTACAACCAGTGGGGTTGTGGACAACTCCCACCTCTGTGCTCAGGGTTCACTTCTGCCAGTGCTCGTGAGATTTTTTTGTTGCTGGAGATGGAGTCTGCGCCTCCTTCATGAAAAGCATGTGTTTGGCCCATTGTGCTATCTATCTCTTGACCCCACACTTCCAGTAATTTATCTGAGTAGGACAATCATATAACTAGCTTTTAATACTAAACAACTATTAGGTTGAGGATGCTTCTCGGTGGTAGAGCACAAGCTTTGAATGTATGAAATGCTGGCTTTTATACCTGGCACCACAAAATCACTGTATCACTGTCTTCCCGTTCATTATCGATTTGCTCGAGCAGGCACCAGTAACATCTCCATATGACCTGTCTCGTGCAAGTAGAGCGCAAGGGCACCTGCTTGCTCCAGGAACATAAAGAGCCTCAAATCCATTCCATCAGGTCATGGGAATGAGGTCTATAATTGTTACTGGTATTTGGCATATCAAATACGACACGGGTAGCTTGCCAGGGCTCTGCCGTGCAGGTAGCATACTCTAGTAGTCATATCAAAATCCAGCATTTATTGATGAACCGCACAGCAGCTTGCAGCAGCACGAGGCCAGGCTGTGATAGGCTGATCTGCTGGGTGGAGTTCAGATGAGGGGGAAGTCCAAATGTGGAAAATGGAGGTCCTCATGGAGTGGGGGGGTCGTCTGGCTTGTTGTGAGGCTCTGCTGGGGTGGCGGGCCAGGACTAGAACCTGCCATCCTCCCGGCACCTCATGAGCGGCTGGGCACAGCGGGAGCCAGTAGCAGCTCTGCCCCATGTCTGTCTCTGGACCAGCATACCTGGGCCGGATGAAAAAGACTGCAGCAGGGTGGATCTCGATGAGCCGGGCTGTGATAGGCTGGTCTGCTGGGTGGAGTTCTAACAAGGGGAAGTCCAATGAGGAAAATGGAGGTACTCATGGAGTGGGGGTCATCTGGCTTGTTGTGAGGCTCTGCAGGGATGGCAGGCCAGGGCTAGAACCTGCCATCCCTCCCAGGCGCCTCATGAGCGTCTAGGCACAGTGAGAGCCAGTAGCAGTTCTGCCCCATGTCTGTCTCTGGATCAGCATACCTGGGCCAGATTAAAAAAAGACTGCAGCAGGGTGGATCTCAATGAGCCAGGCTATGATAGGCTGGTCTGCTGGGTGGAGTTTTGACGAGGGGGAAGTCCAGATATGGAAAATGGAGGTTCTCATGGAGTGGGGGTCGTCTGGCTTGTTGTGAGGCTCTGCTGGGGTGGCGGGTCAGGGCTAGAACCTGCCATCCCTCCCGGGCGCCTCATGAGACTCTGGGCACAGTGAGAGTCACTAGCAGCTCTGCACCATGTCTGTCTCTGGATCAGCATACCGGGCCGGATGAAAAAAAGACTGCAGCAGGGTGGATCTCGATGTGCCGGGCTGTGATAGGCTGGTCTGCTGGGTGGAGTTCTGACAAGGGGAAGTCCAGATGAGGAAAATGGAGGTCCTCATGGAGTGGGGGGTCGTCTGGCTTGTTGTGAGGCTCTGGACTGGATTAAAAAAAGACTGCAGCAGGGTGGATCTCGATGAGCCGGGCTGTGATAGGCTGGTCTGCTGGGTGGAGTTCTGACGAGGGGGGAAGTCCAGATGTGGAAAATGGAGGTCCTCATGGAGTGGGGGGTCGTCTGGCTTGTTGTGAAGCTCTGCTGGGGTGGCAGGCCAGGGCTAGAACCTGCCATCCCTCCTGGGCACCTCATGAGCGTCTGGGCACAGTGAGTTTATTTCATGCATGGAATATTTTTTAGTCATTTTTATAATTAAGTCAATTTTATCTATTTGACAAATTCTACAAAAGAATAATGGATTCTATGACTGAAGAAACAGTAGAAGTTGGGACATTTGCCTTGCATACTGCTGACCCCAATTTGATCCTCAGCACCTAAATGGTCCCTAAGCACCCCAAGAGTGACCCCCTAACAATCATTGGTTATGGCCCAAACTCTTCCTTAGAAGAAAAATCATGAATTCTATTTTTACATAATTGGTACCTTATTAACTTCCACCAAGTCTCTTGTGTAAATGGCCAAATTAGTTTCTCCTATGGATCCTTTTAAATCAATTTTCCAGGGATAGAGAGATCACTCAACCAGTTGAACACATGCTTTGTATGTAGTGGGCTAAGGTTTGCTCCCCAGTACCACATATGTTTCCCCCAAGTACCACCAAGAGTGACGTTCCAAGCACTGAGCCAGGAGTAGCTTCCAGCACCCTAGTGTGGCCCAAAACAAAGAAAAAAAATAGGGGCTGAAGCAAAAGCGAGGGCTCTTATCTTGCATGTTACCAGCCAGGGGATTGATCCCCAATACCCTATATTGTCCCCAAGTCCACCAGGAGTGATTCCCTGAGTGTAGAGCTAGGGGTAAAACCCTGAGCACTGCTGAATTTGCCCACTCCCCAAAAAAAAAAATAATAAAATAATGTTCTAGGGCCAGAGAGATTACTCAATAGTGATGTTAATGGAAAGATAAAATGTCTCAAAAAAAACAGTTACTAAGTAGTTAACAATGTTTAATATAAAATGGTCAAACTTAGGGGCCGGAGCGATAGCCCAGCGGGTAGGGCGTTTGCCTTGCACGTGGCCGGCCTATGCCGCCCGGGTTCAATCCCGGCATCCCATATGGTCCCCGAGCACCGCCAGGAGTAATTCCTGAGCACAGAGCCAGGAGTAACCCCTGAGCATCACTGGGTGTGACCCAAAAAGCAAAAAAAAAAAATAAATAAATAAAAAAAAATAAAATGGTCAAACTTAAAGTGCCTGAAAAATGGTCACCAGATTTGACAATTACCTAGACAAGAGCAGTTTCAGTAGAGCATTGGGGGTAGTTCACACACACACACACACACACACACACACACACTCACACACACTTTTTTGCTTTTATGAGAGGCACAGAATTTCAGATCTACTAATCGATGTTAGGAAAAGTGGCTATTCTTTGTACCTCAATTATCACACACAAAAACTTTTTAAATGTTAAAAACAAAGAGGCCAGAGAGTACAACAGTTAAGGCACTTGCCTTAATTCAGTGGCTCTTGGCAAACAAGTGCCATCAGAACTTGATGTGAGTAATGGTGGTTTTTCTCTCTACTGGGTTTTGTTGACAATGTTCATTCTTTGTCAAAAGGAGTCTAGAGTATGAGGAGGGAGATGAAGGAAACGTATGATCCTTAAATTGAAAGGAAGTTTATTACTTCATACTCCAAACCATGGGCAATACTGTACCTTAATCAAACAGACACATATTCATCTTCCTGTCCTTAAAAATTTCTACTCCCCAGGAGATCACATAATTTTCAATTCAGTGTGATGCGATCATACTAGTAGACAAGAATTTCTTTCTAGAATCTATTTGATCTGCCCAAGGAAATGGCAAAGCAAGAGTCTTTGGAACATGGGATATTTGGGGCAAACAGGAGTCTAGAATAGCAAGGAGGTAGCAATGGCATGGGGTCTGAGAGTAAAAGCACTAGTTCAGTGAGGAAAATCAGAGCAGAGCTCACAGAATCTGTGTGTACATATAATAGACATGCCCATATATCACAAATAATATATATCATATATAATATATACTGTATATGCCAAGGAATATGGATTTTTTTTTTGCTTTTTGGGTCACACCCGGCGATGCTCAGGGGTTTCTCCTGGCTCTGCACTCAGGAATTACTCCTGGCGGTGCTCGGGGACCATACGGGATGCCGGGGGGATCGAACCTGGGCGAACCCGCTGGGCCATCGCTCCAGCCCCGAATATGGATTTTTTAAATATTGTATTATACCGCCATGAGATATACAATTACAAAGATGTTCATGTTTGGGTTTTGCGTTATACAGTGTTCCAGCACCCATCCCTCCACCAGTGCCCATCTCCCACCACCAATGTACCCGATTCCCTCCCCTCCTAGCCTGCCTCTATGGCAGGTTCTTTATCATCTCTTTTCTCTCTTTCTCTCTCTCTTCCTTCTCTTACACATTGTGGATTGCAATACATACACTTAGAGGTTATCATGTGTATCCCTTTGCCTATATTCAATGCTCAGTTCGAGGCTGGTATTATCATTTTCAACGATTATTAGCACACTGTTCCCTTTTCTGTCTTACCTAACCATTCACTCCCACACATTTGCAGTAGATTCTACCTATTGACAAGATCTCCTGATCCATGTTTTGCCTGCCTTGGATATTGGCACCATTATATATATATATATATATATATATATATATATATATATATTGAATATGGATTCTTAACTGTCTTCTATGGAGCCCACTCTCTTTCCAAACATACCCGTCCTACTACCTACTACCGCTAGTACTTTCTCCCTCACCCTAATTCACCTTGTGCCTCCCTAGGGATAGTCCTCTACTGGAACCTTAATCCCTCCTGGAAGTTATCATGCCCTTCCTGTGTTCAACTTGTATATTTAAGTTAGCAATTGATTTATTTATGGAAGTGTCTCTAGATTGCATAGTGGAAGGGAAATCTGAGGGGAAATGGTGTGAATTAAGTGTGTAATCACGCACGCATATTTATCTTCATTGCTAAAGATTGAATCCCTTAAATAGCATTTCTCAACCAAGAGCCACATGACCCCATTTGCTCCCAGGACATTCCAAGGGGCCACAGGTGAAAATTGCACAAACAGAGGTTTTTATAGAATAAGACTAGGGGGTCAACCGGTAGGGGGTATAGGGAAGAAATAAGGTCTGAAAGGGACATGGGAAGGACAACAGCACAACAGGTAAGTAAAAAGGTAAAGGTACTTGCCTTAATTCAGTGCCTCTTGGCAACAGATGTCATCAGAACTTGATGTGAGTAATGTCTTTTTCTCTCTACTGGGTTTTATTGACAATGTTCATCCTTTGCCAAAAGGAGTCTAGAGTCTAGGAGTGTGTGTGTGGGGGGAGAAGGATGACAAAAATTTATGTTAAAAAAAAGTTAAGAAACACTACTGAGATGACAACAGTTGGGCCACCAGCTTTAAGTCGGGTATTAATTACACAATAAGTTACCTAGTAAGAGTAAAACCTAGGAAGGGTCCAGAGAGAGAGAGAGAGTAGGTGAGTTATGAAGATTTCTTTGCATATAGCTGGCACTGCATATTATCCCCCCCAAGTATTTCCAAGAGTGACCTCTGAGGACCTCTGAGTGTTGCCCAAAAGCAAACAGAACAATAAGAACTAGAAAGATAAAATATTGCAATTAATTTGCCTCCTCTCAGTAAAACTAACATTTATTGAACACATATTAAAGTGCTATGTGTTTCAAAAGTGCTAATACCAACCTAGAGCTGAGCATTAAATATAGGCAAAAAAGATATACATGATAACCTCTAAATGTATGCATTACAATCCACAATGTGTAAGAGAAGGAAGAAAGAAAGAGAGAGAGAAGTTGAGAGAGAGAGAAAAGAGATAAAGAACCTGCCATATATACATTTAGAGGTTATCTGGTGTATCTTTTTGCCTATATTCAATGTTCAGTTCTAGGCCGGTATTACCAATTTCGATGATTATTAGCACACTGTTCCCTTCTGTCTTACGTAACCTCTGACTCCCACACTCTTGTCGGAGAGGGAGGGAGAGAGAGAGAGAAAAGAGATAAAAGAACCTGCAATAGAGACAGGCAAGGGGAGGGGGGAGGAATTAGGGTTATTGGTGGTGGGAAATGGGAACTGATGGGGGATCGCTGCTGGAACACTGTATGACCGAAAACTGAACATGAACATCTTTGTAATTGTATATCTCACAGTCATATAATAAAATATTTAAAAAATTAAAAACAGGAAAAATATAAAAGAATTTGCCATAGAGGCAGGCTCATGGAGGGGGAGGGAATCGGGAATGTTGATGGTGGGAAATGGGCCCCGGTGGAGGGATGGGTGCTGGAACACTGTATGACCGAAACCCAAACATGAACTTCTTTGTATTGTATATCTCACGGTGGTATAATAAAATATTTTTTAAAAAATAAAAAAATAGACAAGCGCCTGGGGGAGGCTAGAACTCGGCTCGCGCCGGCCCAGCTGACTATGGGGCCCCCCCAGGAGGGCAGATGGGTTTTGGGAGTGGGCCCATCACCTCTGGGGGTCCTGGAAGCAGCCGGATGAGACTCGCCCATCACACTAACCGCCATTTTCGCTGTCCGACGCTGGGAAACTGCCTCACGACCAGATTAACAGAGCAAAACCAGTTCGAGCCCAAGGTCGTGCGGCTGCTTGCAGCCGCACATTCCATTAAAATAGTGGAAACAGTAATGTCTTTTAATGCACTGCATTCCACGAAGAGCAGGAAAGTTTGGGGGGAGGGAGAGATAAAGAGGAGAGAAATGACATACAGAACCCACCAAGTAGTTGAGGTGTGGGAGGGGGGGGGGAGGGAGGTGGGGACATTGGTGATGGGAGATGGGTTTAGGTGGAGGGATGGGTCCACACAGTGTTCCACACACTGTAGAACCAAAACTCTACATGAGCATCTTTCAATTGTATGTCTAAGGTGGTGTAATAATATTTGGGAATTATAAAATAAAATAAAACTTAAAAAATAAATAAAAAAATAAAGTGCCATGTGTTTTTCTGGAGGGGGATCACACTCTGCAATGTTC
>JAJIBD010016094.1:0-20061 GCA_021461705.1 Cryptotis parvus | reverse complement strand
AGTAATACTACTGCTCCAGTCCTGCTTTAATGTTTCTAAGCTCAATAACACGGTGGAGGAAGTAGGCTTGTGTTAAGACATCAGAAAGTATGCTTGGGTTGTATCAAGATGCACACAATCATGTAAGTATCTAATTAGTAATTCTAAATGAACATAAGTCAGAGGAAGGGACAGTTAGAATGTTCAATTTGGAAATCTATAATATTTATACTATTTCTATTACATGACATTAAATATAATCACTGCCAAAAAGTATAGCTATAATTCTTTTGGATACAGGAATCTATTGGAATCTACTGTTTTAATTAGTCTTGCAGGATTGTACTTTTTACTTTGGATTCGTGATGATGGTGAATAAAAAAGAAAAAATGACCAATTTTGTTTGGTTTAGTTTTTGGGAATGCCTCATGGTATGCAAGACTTCTTCCTGGTTCTACACTCAAGAGGTACCACCTGAAGGGACTGAGGGACATATGTGTTGCCAGGATTCAACTCAGATCTGACTCACTCAAGGGAAGAGCCATACCCTCTATGATGTCTCCCCAGAACTCCTATTTTTAAGACAAGAATGAATAAAGCAATCTGAAAACTTTGAAGAATTAGCAAGACTAGGATAGAAAGTATGACAAACAACAGGATAACTGTGTCATTTTGGAATTCAAGTAATGTCTGTGAAGGAACCTGAAGCTTTTCAAGTGTTGCTGCATTAATAAGGTAATGAAGACATGACCAGCTTATCATAAAATAAAAATGCTGATCACATACAGCTATGATAGAGTTAATCATGCACAAAACTCTAATACACTGTGCTGAAAAGAGGGACAAATAAACAAATGTGGTGATGTCAAGCTATAGTTCAGATAAATTTTACTGTAAAACAATGAAAAATTATTAGCTGTTAGAGAGAGTAGATAGTCATAACTTTGCTTCAATGAGAAAAAGACTGAAGAGCATGGATTTTTGCTGATCTTTATGATCTGATATAAAAAACAAAATTGATCCTCCCTGAGATCACTGAGAAATAGGGTGAATCACAAGGTCTTGTATGAATTGTCTAGAGAGTCTGAGCTGGCTTTTACTGAACAACAGAGTGTAGTGTTAGCTAAGAAACAACATGGACAGTTCACTTAAATTAATTGGGGGAAGTACATTAATTTATTGATAAGGGACAGATAAATGGGTAAAAGTGCTGGAAGCCTATGGAATTTTATTGTCTTTTGATTTCAGTAATTGATAAAGCAAGCAGATTAGCTGACAGTGAATAGAGGAGAGATGAAGGCAAAGAATTCTTGGGCTACTTGAGGTGGACTTGTGTAACCTGAAAATGAGAACATTTTACCATACTTATCACACTCAATGCCTTTAGTTAATAAATGTTTAGCCTTAAATAACCCTATGGGTTCCTTGACAAATAAGAAAAGGTGAATGGGCTTTAGCATTGAAGATGTATACATGGCATGATTTTTAAGCAGATAATTAATGATTGAGAAGAAAAACCAGGGTGTGAAAAAGACAGATTTAAGTGTTCGGAAAATATTTTAGTAATTTGAAATCAGAGAAAACTCCAATATATATTTTGGAAGGAGTGAAGTTATTGTTGATGACAAACTACAGCATGTGATGACCTTGAAGTTAATACTTTGCTAGCTAGAAGTTGTTAGGTAGGGAAGTCACTTGTTGGACAACAAGTGAAATGTAGATGTGGAAGTTGCTGGTAGGAAAGTTTACAATATGATTTTTATGCATTGGTGAGATCAGGTTTTCAGTTTAGGTCTAACAACATTTACTGTTAGTTTATTACTGTGATTTATGAATGTTGAAGAGACAAAAGCTAAGGAAACAAGATTTAATCCTTCAGATTTTCTCAGTTGCACAGTGAATTCAAATTTTTTTAAGTGAATTAAACAATCTAACACAAAACTATAAGGACATAAAAAATCCTGCCCTTTAAACATTGCATTAACATCCAAAATCTAAGATAATTGCATTTACACTTTCACCTCTGAAAATATTTGACAGATTCAGATTCAAGTATTTAGATCAAAATTTAGCAAATAAATTTTGATTAACAAATGTGATCTCACTCTTTCTCTCCTTATAGATATCATATAAGTATTATTTTATTTTTGTTTTTATTTAGGTAAGATTGAACTTTCAGTTCTATGTAGATATTGTCATAAAACTTGTTATAATCTTAATTAACCCAAAAGCAAGACATTAGTTTCTAGTTTCAGTGAAACTTCATGTGGTTTAATTAGCAATTTAGCAAATGTTTAACCCCTTCTTCCCTCAACCCAATTGAATGAAGTTAACTTCTACATTCTACTAACTACTTTTTGGCAGACAACTTTCTTTTCCTATGTAGTGTGGAACATGTAATAGTAACTGTTTGGGAAGAGGTAGTTATCATCTTAACATAGTACTATCCCCATTTAAAGAGCAAACTCTGGTAGGAGTGATAGCATAGTGCTTAGGGGCATGCCTTTCACTCATCCACCCAGGTTAGATCCCCAATACCACATAGTTCTCCTGACTTGAGCTCTACAGGGTAATAACACTGGAAGGGCCTCCAAGCAATTAAACCTTCAAAGGAGGACCCCAGGATATCTGCTGAAAGTCTAGGGAGATCCCATTTCAACACAGTTTAGGAATACAATAACATAATTTTTTTCGCCTGCATCTTTGAGTTATCAAGCATGGGACTTGGGGCCTTCAGTGTTATACCCTGTAGAGCTCAAGCTAGAAAAAGGGGCAAAGATATAGAGACACATTGTAATTGAAATGCACATTCTACATAGAGAAAATATAATTGTGCATAATAAAGGCATCAGTAAGAAGGCACATGATTTAGTAAGTATGAGATAGTCAGAGAATTTGAGAAGTTAAAGGCTGGTGAGACTCGAGAAAAGAAATTCCTCTGCGACTGAAATGTCATGTATTAGATACAGTGTCCCTTTCTCATTGCCTGTGCTATTCAGAAATTCTTATTCAATAAACAATTCAAAAACTATCAGTGGTTTTAACAATAAATATTTACTTCTTACAGCTGTGGTATTTGAAAATAAATATTTGAATTTATATTTGTAGTTCCTGTCTGCAGACATTAACTATGACTGTGTTGATTGAACCTGTCTAGGTTTCTGGGGTCAACCAAACTAGAGTTCAGTGTCTGTATCACTGTCTTCCCGTTCATCATCGATTTGCTCGAGCGGGCCCCGGTAACATCTCCATATGACCTATTTCATGCTAGTAGAGCCCAAGGCATCTGCTTGCTCCAGGAACATAAAGAGCCTCAATCCATTCCAGAATGAGGTCTATAATTGTTACTGGTATTTGGCATATATATCAAATACAACACGGGTAGCTTGCCAGTCTCTGCCGTGCACGTAGCATATTGTTGTAGGGCATCTCTAAGTCCAGCATTTATTGATGAACCGTGGCGGCCGTAAGTGGCTGCGCAAGCCGGGCTGTGATAGGCTGGTCTGATGGGTGGAGTTCTGACGAGAGAGAAGTATAGATGTGGAAAATGGTGGCCCTTATGGTGTGGGGTTCCTCTGGCTTCTTGTGAGGCTCTGCTGGGGTGGTGGGCCAGGGCTAGAACCCCACCATCCCTCCCCTGGCGCCTCGTGAGCGGCTGGTCACAGGGAGAGCCAGTAGCAGCTCTGCCCCATGTCTGCGAGTCTCTGGACCGGCATACCTGGAGCCGGATTTAAGAAAGACTGCTGCAGGGTGGAACTTGATGAGCCGGGCGCTGATAGGCTGGTCTGCTGGGTGGAGGTCTGACGAGAGAGAAGTCCAGATGTGGAAAATGGAGGCCCTCATGGAGTGGGGGTCGTCTGGCTTGTTGCGAGGCTCTGCTGGGGTGGTGGGCCAGGGCTAGAACCCACCATCCCTCCTGGGCGCCTCGTGAGCGGCTGGTCACAGGGAGAGAGCCAGTAGCAGCTCCAACTAGAGTTCACATATATAATATATGTAACACTCAAAGATGCAGGTGTAAAAAATATGTTATTGTATTCCTCAACTGTTTTGAAGTGTAATCTCCCTAGACATTCACAGATATCCTGGGGTCCTCTTTTTGAAGGTTTAATTGCTTGGAGGCCTTCAGTGTTATACCCTGTAGAGCTCAAGTCCCATGCTTGATAATTCCATATAGATATCCTCCTTTATTCAAACTTGAAAAATCAACTAATTCACATTTGGAAGACCTGGTCACCCTATTTGGGTCTTTACCAGGGCAGCCAGAAGGTTATATACCCTGCCCATATGCACTTTAAACTCCTTCCAAAGCAGATCACTCATCCTTAAAAATGTCCTTCTCAGATTATTTCATTTTAGACAAGCTACCCACATTTTCTCAGGTTATGATTTTCAAAATAGGCTTCCTATTCCTGCTTCCAATGTCATTACACAGTGTTCACTGTTCAAGCTCTAAGATCCATGCCTGGAAGCAATAAATGTGGTTTGCCCTACTCAGTCATTGGTACTAATTCATGCCCTCCTCCTTGAACATGCTCACATGGAAGCTTCACTATGCCTGCATGAAGTCTGACAACCTTTATTAGTTCACAAGTGAAACTTTCATAACTAAGCTCAGTACTTGCAACCATATGTGAGGTTGAGCAAATAACCCTGTGTGAATAACGTCTACTTCCATTTGTGTACTGACTGCATGCTGGCCAATCTTCAGCCACATGAGTACTTTTAACACCTCACCATCTCTATCACTGTATCAGCCACACATACCATGGATATAGGGACATTAACCTTCTTAGGCTTTGAAGTTTCAGCTAGACCATGGAATTTTCCATGGAGATCCTACAAAAGGCTAGGGGTCCAACATTTTTTACTGGGTAGACATATCATGTGAATCTGTGTCAGATGACCAACCTTCACTCTGGTGCAATTCACAGAGAATATTTGGCTATGATTCTTCCATGAGCTACGTCTTTGGACTAAATTGTGCTCTTGCTCTGAATCTTCCCACACTAAAACACCCTCCATTATGTCGGCATGGTTTCAATACTGCCAGGAAATTTTTAAACAAGTGTTAATAATTTGAACTTTTTGATGTATCTTTAAAGATAGATTTCCTTCTTCCAAAGAGGCCTTTGCTTTCTTAAAAGATAGTTATTATGAGATTTCTATTTCTTTTATTCTAATGACCAAGTAATACAAACTTCATGCAATAAAACACATACACAGAAGAAGCATCTATAATTCTTTGGTTTTTTTTTTTTTTGCTTTTTTGGTCACACCTGGCAATGCTCAGGGGTTTTCCTGGCTCTACACTCAGGAATTACTCCTGGCAGTGCTCGGTGGGGTGTTTAGTAACTGGGGTTTTATTGTTGCTCATCCCAGCTTAATCTTATTTAAGCCAATGTTCTTCTAATGAGATCTCTCTTCTATGTAAACACTTCTAGGGGGTGTGGCAGTTACAGAAGTCACCTTGATTGGACAACTTCTGACTTATACTCTACTAAGACTTCTATGTTTTCTAGATTGGGCATAGCTCCTTTTATCCCACTGCCCCAACGTGGGACGTTAGAATTTACCAGGAGCTACCACCCTGGCTACGCTGAGACTAAGGTAGACTTGGAAGGATCATACTAGTTTGCTCTAGGCGAGTCCCCTTTCAGTATTGAGAACAGATTCAGAATCACCCTGGTGCAGATAATATAGGACCTTGGGGTACCACTAGATTACATGAAGCTCTGAGTTAAGATGTATTACTTTATTCGCCCCCTCTCTCCAGTGTTTTACATAAGAGATAACTCGGGATTAGTCCTTGGGTAACCTTTGTTTATACCTGCTAGGGTGTGGCACTACACCTGTTTAGGGTTCTTTGTTGGCATGACACCTCCGATTGGGTTACTTTGGTGTATATAAGGGGCTGACTTGAGGCCCCTTCACCTTCTACCTTGCCTTTTGGTTCCTCGCCTTCAGCTTTTGGCTCCTGCTTTTGGCTTTTGGTTTTTGGCCTTTTGCTCTTTGGCCTTTGCTCCCTTCTCTGAGTGGACTCGGCTCGGGTGAGATCCTCTCTCTTTGGTGGGAGACTTAGGCTCTTGTATGGTCTAAGTTCGGGGCCAGAGTAGGTTTGTTCTTATATTGGTTGCTGTGGAGGCTGTGCTATGCCTTTTGGAACTGCATGGTCGTGAGTTTTATCTTCTCGGTCTCGGGGTGGGCAACCTCTGTCCTGACATGTCGGGGCGCGGCGTTCCGACATTGGCGTCCTGGTGGGCGCCCGCTTGGGGGTCCCCAGGCTGATGAACTTCCTGAAGCTGGGAGGAGACTTGACGTGGTTAATGGGTTACTTCTTGGTTTTTCTTGTTGGCTTCATCTTCTTTTTCAGGTGTTAGAGTAGTCTCAACTTTGTAAATCCTTTGTCTTTCAGAGAGTCATGAATTAAACAAAGAGATTTAGGCTTGATGATACCTAGGAAGATAGGGGGGGACTCTCAACTGCGGGTTATACCTCAGGGGGTGCCTTGTGGGGGATCGTTGGGGGTTCCCAGGCTCTAGCTGATGGGACGGGGGGGGTGAGCGGTCCCTGCGTCTCTGCTATTAATAGTGGCGCTGGGCCGACTCGTCTTCTTTTATTTTGGCCTTTTCTGGGTGCTAGCTCTTGTGATTTTTGTAATCGATCAAGGGGCTGGGTGGTTTGGTGAGCAAGCTGTTAGTTTAAAGTAGAGGTTTCCCAGACCTTTGGTTTAAGGAAATGAGGTCGATTTCTTGGTGGCATCATTATTTAATTCGTGGAAGAGCTTTAAGCATCAGGTGCCTCTTGCCCCTCCATAGAGACAAACCGACTAAGTTCTTTTTTGTCGTGCTCCGCCCCGGGGGGGTGCGAAAAGTAGTGATTGGATATTATGAAGCCGGAAATGATAGTGGCGAATGAAGGTAGTTGGCTGCAAGTTAAATGTGCTCAAAAACTTCGAACGGTGAAACAACGGTCTCTCCTGCTAGGAGGCACTGGTCTGACAAACTCCCTCCGTATTGATATATGGATGGGTCTCCTCATCTCTACGGTCTAAAACATCACTATAAGCTAATAAATGAAGTGTCTACCGGGTTGGTCATTGTTAATAATGATAACTCTGAGCTGTTGAAATGGTCTCTATGTTGCAGCCTGTTGATCTTGGTTCATCTTTAATAAAAATAACCTCTCGCTGTTGATATGAGTGGAGATACCCCTTCTTTCAAAAAAAAAAAAAAAAAAAACTCCTTAGCGAGTTTAAAGGTTAAGGCCCTAAATAACCTAAGGGTCCATAAATTATCGTGTAAGTGTGTCTAGTTCCTGTGTTGAAATGTTTAAAGGTGAGAGAGGCATGCGGGTAACTCTCGAGAAGATATTTGTAAGAATCGGTTGTTGTGACTTGAGGTCGTGTTTAGGAGGGACCGTATGATATCGTGTTAAAACTTGGTTCTAATGTCTGTTAGGTTAAATTTTATGGGAAGGTGAACTCGTGTGTATGTACACTGCTTTGTTCAGAGATTAGGAAGAACTGTGCTGCTCTTGTGTCGAGGCTTGAACTCTGATCACCAGGTTTTCAAATCAACTAAACGAGCGTGATGGTAAAGTGTGCCTCGATTAAACTCTCGTCCTTGCTCGTGTGTGTGCGTCGCGTGCGTGGGGCCGTATGTTTGTGATAAGGTGTCTATGTTATGTCTAAACTGTACCTTCTTAATTGGATCACGCTCCTGCTGACCTATTGACTCCTCTTGATTCGTCGTTCTCATCTTTCTCTTCGGTGGGCTTTTTGTTCTCTCTACGCTGCTGCCCTCTGTCTTTTGTAATTCAAAGTGTTTTTCTCACCTAAAATTAAGTTATAGGGTATGGTTCGGTGCAGTGTTCCTTGCTGAAGATACCTTGGCCTGTACGTGTGGACCTCCGTGTTGAAGTTTGTCCAGTGCTCCTGCTGGGTTGTTTTCCGGCGTGCTGTGTCGAATCAGTCTGGACCTTGTAGGTGTGACTCGGATTGATTGGCTGGTGTTGTTTGCAAGGGCATATGACTACTCGTTCAAAATTAATCGAGGACAACTTCTTGTTTGGTTGTCCTTTCTGTCTATGTATTATTAGAATACTTGTATTTTTTATTTTTGTAAACAAAAAGGGGAGTTGTTGGAGGACATGTTTAGCTAATCTGGGAGTTTTATTGTTTTGCTCCTCCCAGCTTAATCTTATTTAAGCCAATGTTCATTCTAATGAGATCTCTCTTCTATGTAAACACTTCTAGAGGGTGTGGCGGTTACAGAAGTCCCTTGATTGAACAACTTCTGACTTATACATCTACTAAGACTTCTATGTTTTCTAGATTGGGCACAGCTCCTCTTTATACCCACTGCACCCAACGTGGGACAGTTAGAATTTACCAGGAGACTACCCCCTGGCTACGCTGAGACTAAAGGTAGACTATAGGAAGGATCATACTAGTTTGCTCTAAGCAGGCGAGTATGACCCTTTCAGTATATGAGAACAAGATACTCAGGAATCACCCTGGTGCAGATAATAATAAGGACCTTGTGGGTACCATCTAGATTACATGAAGCTCATGAAGTTAAGATGTATTACTTTATATCAGCCCCTCTCTCTCCAGTGTTTTACATAAGAGATAATCTCGGGATTAGTCCTTGGTGTAACCTTTGTTTATACCTGCAATAGGGTGTGGCACTACACTCTGTTTAGGGTTCTTTGTTGGCATGACAACCTCCTGATTGGATTACTTTGGTGTATATAAGGGGCTGACTTGAGGCCCCTTCACCTTTACCTTTTGCCTTTTGGTTCCTCAGCCTTCAGCTTTTGGCTCCTGCGGCTTTTGGCTTTTGGTTTTTGGCCTTTTGCTCTTTGGCCTTTGCTCCTTCTTCTGGGTAGGACTCAGCTCGGGTGAGATCCTCTCTCTTTGGTGGGAGACTTAGGCTCTTTTGTATGGTCTAAGTTCGGGCCAGAGCTAGAGTTTGTTCATTATATTGGATTGCTGTGGAAGAGCTTTTGTACTATTAAAAGCCATTTTTGGAACTGCCTGGACTCGTGAGTTTTTCATCTTTCTCCGGCGTCCTCGGAGGGTAGAAGACAACCTCTGTCCTGACACTGTCGGGGACCCGCGGCGTTCCCGACACTCCGGAAACCATATGAGATGCTGGGGATCAAACCTGGACCAGCATGGGCTGGCCACGTGCAAGGCAAACATGCTACCCGCTGGACTATTGCTCCGGCCCTGAAACATGTATAATTCTATACATTTCAAATCAATGCTGTAATAAAGTAGTTAAACCTTATCCAAAACCAAAAGAGATAATAACTACCTATTTTAGTGCATTTGATATTTTCAAACATGTAATATATTGTGATAGTTCATACCATAAATAATAGGTCACAGCTAGTGACCGATAATGGAAAAGAACTTGCTGCTAGATTAAAAAAGTAGATTAAAGCCTTCTCTTTCATAGAGGAGGATAGTCTTGAAATAATGCCAAACAGATGTAATTAATCAATTTTTTAGAAAGAAATTGAGGCAATATTGTGAAACAGAGAGAATCTTTTGTAGAACTAAACTAATCTAAAGAAAACTTTTTATTAAAGGTGCTTCTCTGTTCTATTTTCTACTAAAAGTAGATGCATTTCTGTATATTTTTCCTGAATATGGCTTTTATCATATATGAACACTAGATACTTGGGTTTTCATTTTACATTTAATGATTTTAACATATTTATCAAAATATAAATTAGTCATGGAAATTTTAAAATATATTATTATGTACATTTTTTAATTCAGTACTACTAGGAGATGATGAGGATCAAACCATGGCCAGTGTGCAAGATAAACTCCTTAATACTTATACTATCTCTCCCAGCCCTATTTTAGTATCATTGTATCACTGTCTTCACATAGATTACTGATTAGAATGAGCAGGCTCCAGTAACATCTCAATACGTCCTGCCACATGCAAGATAGCCCAAGAGCATCTGCCCTCTCCAGGAACATAAAGAGTCTCAAACTATTCCATTAAGTCATGGGAATGAGGTCTATAATAGTTACTGGTATTTGGCATGTCAAAAACGACATGGGTAGCTTGCCAGGGCTCTGCCGTGCGGGTGGGATTCTCTGTAGTCAGGTCAAAATTTGAGCATTTATTGATGAACCAGGCTTATGATCAGCTGTTTTGCTGGGTGGAGCTCTGATGAGTGGGGTGTCCGGATGTGGAAACTGGCGGCCCTCATGGTGTGGGGGGTTCCTCTGCCTTCTTGTGAGGCTCTGCTGGGGTGGTGGGCCAGGGCTAGAACCCATCATCCCTCCCGGATACCTCATCATCAGTTGGGCACAGGGGCGAGCAACTCTGCCCCGTGTGTGTCTCCCCTATTTTAGTATGCTTTATATTTAAATAATTGAAAAATATGCAGAAATACAATTTAAGACAAACAAATTATATGGGTCAGGGAAATAGCTCAGAAGAGAATACATGGTTAGTCTATATAAGGTCCTGAGTTGTAATCCTAACAATTGCCTATCTCCCTCTTCAGCTGTGGTGTCACCTGAGTGCCAAACCATAAAGCCTGTACCTCTGGATCAACCATTGCCAGGAGTAGTAGCTCCTGAACCTGCTGAGAAACAGTGCTATAAAATAAAACAATAGGATTCAACAAAATCTCATCATCTAACCACGCATGACTAATATTGATGATTAATGACAAATTACCAAGGCCTCTTTTAGACGTACGTGAGCATATAATGGATGAGTAGCTAAAGATAGACATAAGTAAAGATTTCTAAATAACTCTGAATGAAGTTCTATTAGATATAGTCTTTTAAAATTAAAAGTTTTAATATTTCATTTTGGAAAATAAAATTAGAACATGGTAACATTTATTTTTGCAAGAATTATTAGTAACCTAATATTTCTGCCACATTAAAAGATACAATTTTATCAATGATACCTTAATTTTCATAAGCACTGCTCCAAATTATATAGTCCTTTGCTAGAAATAATTTCACTATAGTTTGTCTTTATATTTGAACAACTTGACTGGTCATGGAATTTTGTCTCAAACTTTTCCTTCACAATGTTGATTTTGTTCTTTTGCAGACTGGCATCAAATTTTACTGAGCACTTTGAAGGCAACCTTATCACCTCCTATGTTCTAGATGATTTTATTTCTCTCTGCAGCTATCTGAATGATTCTACTTTTATATTTGAGGTTCAAAAAATGTCACCAAGAAATACTTCATGATGCTCAAAGCTCAATTTTTAGGAAAGAATAGGATTCCTTTCACTATGCAGAATTAAATGTTTCTTAAATTATAAAAACTTGTCCAATATTATCATCTTGAGTTTTATAAATTTCATTTTTTAGATTTTGCTTTTCAGGGCAAATAATTGCCTATGCTAATCATATTTACTAGACTTTTACAATTATCACTCTAGTTTATTTTTATGACTTTCACTTTTTCTCAGTCTTCAGCATTGATTTTTTCAAAAGATTAATTTAAATTTATGCAGCAACTATTTCCTTGTATTTCTAATTAAATCTTAGTTCTCTGATTTATTTTGTATTATTATTATTATTTTAGATCACTATCACTTTCTTTGTTAACCCATTATTTTTAATTTAGTTCTAGCATATACAGTCGTGCATTTAAAAATGTATTTTACATAATATTGTTTTTATTAATTTACTTACACAATCAGTTCTGAGTCTGGTATTGTTTTCCTTTAAAGTTGCATTTGTAATCCATTTGTTGTGTGCAAAGTATCTTCATGTTTTTTGCTTTACTATAACATAATTTTAAAACTGTACTTGATTTTTCATCTCTCTTATATTTTTATTTTGATTACGCATTTGTAAGCTCTAATTAGCCTTTACCTTCCATTGCATTAGACTGTGAATAAAATATGTTTGCTGTATTTCCATCCCTTTTGTTAGATTATAAGAATAAAATATTTTAAGTGTTTTTTATAATGTAGTTATTTGTATAACAGCAAAATTACACTACTTTTTTCTATTAAGAACTTGTGTTTTGGGTATCAGAAAGAGAAAACAAGGCTTAAGGAGTTACCCTTACACATGACTGACTCTGTTTAGATTCCAGGCACAGAATTTATTTATCTCAAGTACTATCCAGGGGAAATACCTAAGCACTGCCATGTTTGGTCAAAAAATCAATTTTTTATGTAATTGTTAATTATCTTCAGGTTTTCCAGATGATACTGATACAAATGTGTATGCATAATCTGAAATAGAAATGAAATGATTTTTCATTAAAATAGTTCTGTTACAGCTTTCTAAAACATTTAAATATATTTAAAGCTGCAACTTCTTTCATTCATTAAAGTTTATCTGTAAAATATATTTCGGTTATCACCATAACCTAGAACAAGCATCTACCAAATAACTGCATCAAATTCTGCTATAATTATTCAGAAATGGCTTTACATAAATAATAAGAATCACAAAGTGGTAAACTTTTTAAAATTGGGATGTTATGCTATTTTTTAACATGGGATTTTTTTTGCCTTTTTTTTTCCTTAGTATTCTAAAGACTTTAGGGCAACACTATTCTTAAGAAATTGTTGGATGAAAAATGCACAGAAAACATAGCCATTCCAAGTGACTTGACTAATGCTATCAGGACTGAAAAAATCAGAAATTTTTAATGAGTAGAAAACTTTTATATATTTAAATCAGTTTATATGGCAAAAGCAGTAACAATGATGGGCCCCATTCCCAATTAATGGAGATGTTACTGGTACCGGTTTGAGCAGAATTTCTGAAAATGGGAAGACAAGTGATACAAGTGATGTTCTTTAAGGAAAGGGAAGTTCATGACTCAGAGTCCAGAAAAGCCTATCTGAAGTTTAAGTTAAGTTTTTTTTTTCTTGTTGAGTCACACCTGGCGATGCTCAGGGGCTACTCCTGGCTCTGCACTCAGAAATTACTCCTGGCGGTGCTCGGGGACCATATGGGATCTGTGGATTAAACCCGGGTCAGCTGAGTGCAAGGCAAACGCCCTACCTGGTGGACTATCACTCCGGTCCCTGTAGTTTAAGTTAAGCTTCTGATAAAAACAAGTCTATGGTGGTCACAAATAGCACACAATTCAAATGGTATGCATCTTCATTTCCTCTAAAAGTAGAAGAGAATACCAGACATTCCTAATATTGGATAAAGCTTTAATACAAGAAACAGTAGTGACAGAGTGTTGATATACTGGAATCTGCTCTATGTTCAGTACATAAGTGTGGGTTGCTTATTGATTGGGAAAAATGTAGTAAAAATTTAGCTAAAAATTAAAATGTAAAAATAGTATAAAATATGGTTAAACTAATGATGAGTTTGACTTTCCATTTGTAAAAAAAATTTTATACTAAAAGATAAATTTTATATCCAGGGCCAACCAGATACAATAGGTAAGGTGGTTTTCTTGCTTGTAGCCAACCCTAGTTCAATCCTTGGCTCTCCATAAATGTCCCTCAAGCATTGTTAGGCGTGATCCCTGAATAGAGACAGGACTAATGCCTGAACAGAGCCAGATGTGGCCCCCAAACAAAAATATAAACAAAAAAAAATTTGTATCTATATTATAAATTATTTTTCATTTAATTTCACACATTTTATTTCTGCTACTATTTTTATACTTCAGAAGTTTGCACTACTTTAGTTTCTTTAATAGGTTATATTTTCTCTAAAAATGTTGTGTGTAACTGAAGATTGGACATGCTTAGGTGTTTTCTAAATCTTTTTCATGTAGAGTCACCAACAGCTTTAAGATATAGTGTATTGATGTGAATATGAGAAAAATGCTTTCATCATGTCTTATATGCAATTATATTTTCAGAGCTTTATGCTTTGGAGGTAGACTAATCACTCACTGAAGCAACCTCTTAAACACTTGCTGTGAATTTGATAGATGTAAAAGATACAGGAGAAATTATTTGTGATTTATAGAATCATGCCTCAACTGCTTTGACATTTACTTTTACTTTTATTTCAGTTTTATCTATAAATTTTAATCAAATACAGTTTGAAATGATTTAATAATATCTAGATGTTTCAAAAATAAGTAAACATTACTAAGTCACTTTAATGTATGAATTAGAATCCAAAATACTTAATCATTTGGTATGCTATAGCTTCAGCACTAACTCTGGAACCAAAGAGGTTCTGATTAAGAAAGAAACATAAATGACACTTCACCCAGATGTTGAGTTCTAGTAATGTGACTTTTCTTAGTTGCAAGTATGAATGTAACTGTTACATTAATAAGTAACTGACCAAATTAGAGTAGCATTACTAAATTGGAAGTAGGTATGGCTATGCTCTAATATTAAACATTTTGCTTACAAATTTTTTTATCAATATTTAGTGTCCCACTGTCCAGGGTGGGGTATGAACCCTTTTATACACACACATGCACACATGCACACACATACAGACACACAAACACACACTGTCACACATGCTACTCACAGATCCACAGATCCAGAGAGAAGATAAAGTCAAAGGAGGGGAATGCCATAATTTGTTGATTTTGTTTATCAAAATGTGTTTATATATTTTTTTTAAACATTTTATTATACCACCGGGATATACAATACAACGTTTTACGTTTGGGGGTTTCGGTCACATGTTCCAGCACCCCGCCCTCCACCAGTGCCCTCAGCCACCACCCATGTCCCCATCCCCCCACATCGAAGCAGGTTCTTTATCTCCTCTCCTCTCCCTCTCTCTCTCTCCTTCTCCCACATGGGGTGCACTACACCTGGCCATCATTGCTTTTTTGTCTGTATTTAGCTCAGTCATGTAGCCAGACTTGCATGCTAAAACCAACCTTGTCCCGTTTGTAATTTCACTTTTGGTAAGATCACCTAAAATCGATAGCCCAGCGGGTAGGGCGTTTGCCTTGCACACACCGGCCTGTCGGCGGTTCGATCCCGACATCTGGCGTCCTGGGGGGCATCGGAGATCCACCGTTGCTGAGACTTTCCTGAGCTGGAAGCAGACTACACGTGGTTAATATGGTTACGAATTGTTTGGCTTAGGTGATAGAGTAAGTTGGGGAAGTTTTAAGTTGATAAGAAGGAGAAGAGGGGCGACGGACAGGGCAGGGGGCGGGCAGAGCCAAAGCGGGCCCTACCCAGTCGTCACCTTTTTGGAACCATTTTTTGTGTAAAAGGGGTGGTTTTGGTGAGCAAGCTGTTAGTTTAAAGTAGGGAGTGGGAGGTAGATGGGCCATACCCAACAAACAGACACAATGTTACACTAGTAAAACGAAAGGGGGGGGTTGAAGTGTGGGAATGCACCAACAGAGGCTACCCACAACACAATAGCTGGGGGGAGTCAAAACATATTGTTGCCCTGTTGGTCATCTTTAAAAAAATAACCTTCCATTGCGCCTGTTGTAGCTTTAGTGGGATAACCCCTTTCTTTTAAAAAACTCTGTGAGTTTAAAGGTTAAGGCACCTAAATACCCAAGGTACCATAAAAAAAAAGTGTTTGTGGTCTTAGCCTGGTAAATGTTTAAAGGTGAGAGAGAGCGCAAATAACTCTAGGGAAGGTATTTGTAAGAATTTTCTGGTTTTTATGTACAGAAAGACTAAGAAGTTTTCTGTTCGGGAGAGCGGTTCCGTGTATGTCTATAAGGTTTTAAAACTAAGGTTTTCAATGTTCTGACGGTAAAAAAAAAAAAAAAAAGGGAGAAAGGTGAACTAAGTAAAAAATAATGCTTCAGAGATACGAGACAATAGAGCCAGGCAAAAATGTTGCAAACAAAAACAGAAACAAACAACACGACTAAAACGTGTAATAAAACCCAGCATAAGGAAAGACACTTCCACCAACGCTCTATTCGGCGTACATTCAATGGTCACAAGCGAGTATTCGATCATTGTGTGTGTGTGTCTGGTGCTTATGTGTGTTGTGTGTATATGAACTACACCTCAATTTTCCACTACAAACCTCTATTACTTCATCAGCATTATCAAGTTATCAATTTAAAAAGCTTCTATTCTTCTCATCAGACCAAAAGAAAACAAACCAAAGTTTGTCGCAAGCTAAGGTAAACCGGTGCAATGTCCCTTGCTGAAGAGCCCTCAAGCGCCCACACATGTTCGCCCTGTCAACAAGACCAGCCAAACGAGATACGCCAGGCCGACCACAGGCCGATAATACTGGTCCCATGATTGCTCTGGATTTGTTACATCAAAGTCTGCAACGGGATGTACCTGAACGACCCACAAAGGACAATACAGCTGTGTTGTGAAAAGCATTACTTAACGAGAATGACTTTACCTTGTTGCTTGTTTATTTAAGAACTGTATTTTATATTTTTGTAAACAAAAAGGAGTTGTTGGGGACATGTTTAGTAATCTGGGGTTTTGTTGTTTTGCTCACTCAGCAATCTATAGCCAAGTATCTGGATCCCCTATGTAAACACTTCTAAGGGTGTGAGTTACGAGTACCTGTTAAACTCAATCATAAATTTGTTTCTAGATTGGGCACAGCTCCCTATCCAACCACGTGGAAGTAAATTTCCAGGGACTACCCCCGCTGTGAGACTAAGGTAGACTATAGGAAGGACAACAGTTTGCCTAAAGGCGGTATGCTTTAGACAGAGAACAGAACTCAGACATGTCAGTAATAATAAGGACCTGGGTACCACAGATTAATGAGCCAGAGTAGATGTATTACATATCCCCTCTTCTCAGTGTTTTACATAAGAGATAATCTCGGATAGTCCTTGGTGTAACCTTTGTTTATACCTACAATAGGGTGTGTGCACTACACTCTGTTTAGGGTTCTTTGTTGGCATACAACCTCCGTTGGATTACTTTGGTGTATATAGGGGCTGACTTGGCCCTTCCTTGCCTTTTGGTTCCAGCCTTGCTTTTTGGCTCCTGGCTTTGTGGCCTTTGCTCCTTCTTCTGATAGGACTCAGCTCGGTGAGATCCTCTCTTGGTGGGAGACTTAGGCTCTTGTATGGTCTAAGTTCGGCCAGAGCTAAGTTTGTTCTTATATTGGTTGCGTGGAAGAGCTTTTGTACTATTAAAAGCCATTTTTGGAACTGCACGGACTCCTGAGTTTTCATTGTTCTCCGGCTGAGGTGAAGACAACCTCTGTTGACACTGTCGGGACCCCGCGCGCCCCGACAATTCTCTTTTTCTCCTCTTACAGGGACTAAAGTAGCTTAATACAGGAACATTTATTTTTTCTGTGTGGAAAATATGTTTTATAACCCATATTCATACAATATATTTACACAATAGAAAATACATCTATACATGTTTATACAAAAATATTACCTTCATATTGGGTTATTTTGCATTTACCCTCTTTGCTGAGCTTGGCATATTCTATCAGCTGCTGGATATGTCTCATAAATTTCCAGCCCTACTTATATATTGCAGTACAGTGTTATATGGCAAAACATATCAGCCATAGATATGTGTGCAAGTCAAATGATTTATGTAGAAATCAATATAATTTTATTGGTATTAGTAGACAACTTATCTTGAGAATATCTAGCATGTAGCGTTAGTTGTTTATATTCTAAAAAAATGGGGAGACTATAATGCTGATGACGGGAGAGAAAAAAATTCATTAATTAGTAGTTCAATGAGAAGGGATCTAAGGGTGATGAGGTAAAACTGTTAAACCTGAAAAAAAAATTAGCCTTGTTGAAGTAACTTTCTGTAATGAATAATATGATTTTGAATTTCTCTGCTTGGGGAACTGCTGGAGGGACATGTTTAGCTAATCTGGGAGTTTTGTTGTTTTGCTCACTCCCAGCTTAATCTTATTTAAGCCAAGGTTCATTCTAATGAGATCTCTCTTCTATGTAAACACTGCTAGAGGGTGTGGGAGTTACAGAAGTCACCTTGATTGAATAACTTCTGACTTATACATCTACTAAGACTTCTATGTTTTCTAGATTGGGCACAGCTCCTCTTTATACCCACTGCACCCAACGTGGGACAGTTAGAATTTACCAGGGAGACTACCACCCTGGCTACGCTGAGACTAAAGGAGAGACTATAGGAAGGATCATACTAGTTTTGCTCTAAGCAGGCGAGTATGACCCTTTCAGTACATGAGAACAAGATACTCAGAATCACACTGGTGCAGATAATAATAAGGACCTTGTGGGTGCCATCTAGATTACATGAAGCTCATGAAGTTAAGATGAATTACTTTATATAGCCCCCTCTCTCTCCAGTGTTTTACATAAGAGATAATCTCAGGGATTAGTCTTTGGTGTAACCTTTGTTTATACCTGCAATAGGGTGTGGCACTACACTCTGTTTAGTGTTCTTTGTTGGCATGACAACCTCCAGATTGGATTACTTTGGTGTATATAAGGGGCTGACTTGAGGCCCCTTCACCTTTGCCTTTTGGTTCCTCAGCCTTCAGCTTTTGGCTCCTGCGGCTTTTGGCTTTTGCTTTGGCCTTTTGCTCTTTGGCCTTTTGCTCCTTCTGGATAGGACTCAGCTCGGGTGACATCCTCTCTCTTTGGTGGGAGACTTAGGCTCTTTTGTATGGTCTAAGTTCAGACCAGAGCTAGAGTTTGTTCATTATATTGGATTGCTGTGGAAGAGCTTTTGTACTATTAAAAGCCATTTTTTGGGAACTGCACGGACTTGTGAGTTTTCATCTTTCTCCCGGCGTCCTCGGAGGTAGAAGACAACCTCTGTCCTGACACTGTTCGGGGACTCCGCGACATTCCCGACAGGGAACCAACTGCAGCACAAATTACAGAATGCTCCAACTTAATGATTTGAGAGTTTCTTTATATCAGAACTCATTAAGCAGGATACCAGGGAGGTCTCTAGTGTAAAGATTAATAATGAGGACTTGATATTTCTAGCATGTGGACTTGGATTGTCCTCTAATTTCACTCTGGTAGTAAAATAATTTCAATTTGTCCTTGCATTTCCACCAAATAACAAAAAAAAAAAAAAAAAAAAAAAAAAAAAATTTAAAAAAAAAAATAATAAATTATAAATTTTTACTAATTTTTTATTAACAAAACCCAAATAGACATTTGTTTTTTAAAACTAAAGAGAGGGATATTGGCTTTTTTTTTGTATTTTTTTTTTTTCTCCGCGAATCCAATAAAAATTTTATTTTTGGTTTTCTACCACCAAAAAAAAAAAAAAAATAATTTAACTCAGGCAACAAGAAACTATCTCCCCTTAAACCCCCCCATTAAAACATAAAAAAAAAATCACAAATTTTTAAATTAAATAATAAAAAAAAAAAATTTAAACATTTTTAAAAAAAAAAAAATACCCTTTCTTTTCCCCCCCGCCCACTTACCCACCTAGTTGCATTCAATTTACATTTCACTTTTTGTCTCTATAAATTTGAGTATTCCTAGATACATTGTAAACCTGGAAATATTTTATGTTTGTCTAATTTGATTATTATTTTACTTTGCAGTATATCATTAAGAATCTTATGTCAGGAATTTCCTCCCTCTGCAAAAACTGAAATTTATGCTATTGTTAATATGAAGTATACTTTGTTTATCAGATTTGTTAATCATTGATGGACATTTTAATCAGATCATGTCTACCTTTTTACAATTGTGCCAATATTGATACAAGGGCTACACAAACATATTCAAGTTTTTGCTTTCATTTTCTTGGATGCTACTTGAACCCCACTTTGAGATTGACGGTTGGATTTCCAGTGTCATAGGAAGCACTATCATAGCAATCACAGTTAAGGAGATAGAAAGGCCTTTTCAGGTTTAAAGTAAACACCTGGAGTTCCATCATCCATATAGGGGATAGGCAAATAAATTCTGATTTGTTAGTATATGCACACAGATATATAAGGTGTCACAGCAACAAGTGGACTGCCAATAGTTAACACAAACTCATTGGGAATTTTTTATGCCTTTGACTTTGTCTGTGTTTTGCTCAATGTAGAGCACACATACTAAAAACAAGTCAATAATCAAAAAGAAAATATATTAAAATTAATTTCAATAGTGCAATAGTTTTCTCTAACAAGTAGAATGACATCGAATTAAACATGCATTAGTATTTTTTCTAATGTTCTTCTTCC
>JAJIBD010016092.1:0-21501 GCA_021461705.1 Cryptotis parvus | reverse complement strand
TGTGCAAGGCAAGTGCCTCATCCCTCTACTATCTGTCCAGACCCAAAGGAAAACAATTATAAATCTATTTCTCTGAAAGAACTGATTTGAAACTTAATTTTATCACTGCATAACTGACGACAAGAGGTTTCATAATTCTCTCAATTTTCTCACCTGGAAAATCCTTCTAGAAAAATCCTTCAATTTTATCATCTACAAACATGGAGATTACTCTAGAATTATTATAAAGGTAAGGTGCATAAACTGAGCATGACAGAACCTAAAAAAAAAAAATCAAACTGTTCTATTAAATCTTGTATTTCCCTGTTATATGAATCACTAGAGTAATTCAACCTTTGTGCTGTTGTTGTTAAAGCTCCCCAAGTACACTGAGCTATAATCATCAGTATTGATACTTGGCTGTCATAATCTAGAGCTTCTTTAAACCTTTGCTTTAACCCTTTTATGCTCACCATAGAGATATAAACATATAGAAACATAATCATTCTGCTAAACTAACCTAAAAAAAACACAAAATTTTCTTTCCCAATTTTTCCCTCTCCCAATTAAAAAAAGTATTTATATGTAAGTATATATAAATATATATATATTTTCCCTCTCCCAATTATTTTTTCCAAAACCAAATTCCCTCTCCCAATTTCATCAATCACAAAGAGAAGAAAAGATGTTGCTCCCATCTCTGGCCTTCAGGAGTATAGTGCTTGGAGCGGAAGATACAGTTCACGGGGTTGGACCCTTGCCTTGCATGCAGGTTGCACCTATCTTTTTCCTTTCCACCTCAAGCTGGAGAGATAGCTCACAGACAGGGACTCTTGCCTTCATGCAGCTCACTTGGGGTTCAATCCGAAACATTCCATCTGGTTTCCTGAGGCCCGTACCACCACCACCCCTACCAAAAGTAATCCCTGAGCACAAAGCCAGTAGTAACTCCCTGAGCATATCTGGTGTGGGCCCTCCCAAAAAAAAAAAAAAAAAAACAGAAGAGTGTGTGGCACAAATTTACTACCCAATGAAAGCTTGAGGAATGGAAAATAACTCCCCTCCAAAAATGATGCACAGGGGCTGGAGAGATAGTTCAGCAGGGAGGGCATTTGCCTTGCATGCAGCCAACCTGGTTTGATCACCGCATCCCATATGGTTCCCTGAGCACCGCCAGAAGTAATTCCTGAATGCAGAGCCAGGAGAGTAACCCCTGAGCACAGCTGGTGTGACCGAAAAGCGCAAAAAAAAAAAAAAAAAAAAAAACACAACACCCAAAAAAGTCGACACATTTCTCTAAATGTACATGATCTGTGATCCTTGCTCTGGAATTTGGATAAGATAATGCCACTGCCACTGCCACAATGTCTCATAGTCTAAGACAGGAATTTAGGGAGTAAATAAAAGAGAAATACTCATAAAGAACCTGGTAGAAGTAGCAAGTAAACAATTTGATGACCATTCTACCCAAAAGTACTATACAGATTTGGGGCCGGAACGATAGCCCAGCGGGTAGGGCGTTTGCCTTGCACGCGGCTGCCGGCCGGTTCGATCCCCAGCATCCCATATGGTCCCTCTGAGCACCGCCAGGAGTAATTCCTGAGTGCAGAACCAGGAGTAACCCCTGAGCATCACCGGGTGTGACCCAAAAAAGACAAAAAAAAAAAAAAAGTACTATACAGATTCAATACAATACCCATTAATATTCCAATGACTTTTCAAAAATATGAAAAACTCTACTGAAATTTGTATGTAGCTATAAAACTCCCCAAGTAGCAAAACCAATTCTAAGTGGGGGGAGGGCTGATGATGTGAGGCATTGCATTTGCCAACTTTAAATTTTACTACAAAGATATAAAAATCAAAACTGCACAGTACTAAGTAGACTGCACACCAATGGAACTGAACTGAGAGTTCAAAAATTAAGGCCCCAGGTTTATGGGCTGTTAATTTATGGCAAAAGAGCTAAATCTATAAAATGGAGCATAAAAATGTCTCCTAAATAAATAGTAATGGTAAATCTGGATAGCTACATGTAAAAAAATGGAGACTCAACCTGCCATGGAGGCGGGCTGGGAGAGGGGGGGAGGGAACCGGGGATGTTGGTGGTGGGAGATGGGCACTGGCGGAGGGATGGGTGCTGGAACACTGTATGACCAAAACCCAAATATGAGCTGTTTAATTGTATACCTTTGTAATTGTATATCTCACGGTGGTATAATAAAATACTTTTTTAAAAAATGGAGACTCATACCCCACACCATTTACAAAAGTAAACTGAAAGTAGATTAAAAATCTTGAGATTAGTCCAGAATTAGTAATATATACTGAAAAAAATTACCAGCATAACTCTCCAGGAAAAAGACTGTAGAGAAGCCTTTAATGAAGTGACCACAATGGCAAAGACAACATCAACAAAAATAAATAAATGGAGTGCATCAAAGTAAAATTTTGCACAGCAAAACTCAAGCTCTACAGGCCAGAGCAACAGCACAATAAATAGGGCATTTGCCTTGCACACAGCCAACCGGGTCTATCCTAGGCACTCCATAGTGGCCTCGTCTCCCGAGGGAGTGGCTCCCGCAAAAAAAAAAAAAAAAAGAAAAGAAAAGAAAGAAAAAGAAAAGAAATTCAAATCCTTGTATTTCTACAGAAAGTTTGTACACAGAATACATCAAATAAAAGGCTTATATCCAATATCTATAAAGCACTCATGAAGCACAACAAAGAAAAAAATCAACAAACCCATGCACAAATGGGGCAAGGAGATGAACAGACACTTTCCCAAAAGGAGACTAATGATGGTCAACTGGCATATGTAAAAGCGCTGTCACCCACGATTGGAAAATGCAAATTAAAAACAATGAGGTACCACCTCATGCCTGTGAGAACGGCACATATCCAAGAGTCTGAGACAGCATTACTGGCAGAGTTGTGGTGAGGTAGTATAGGAGGAAAAGGGCAGTCAGCCTCGGTTTGATCCCTGGACCCCATTCGGTCCCCTGAGCACAGAGAGGTCCTGAGCACGCCAGATGTGGCACAAAAACAAAGAAAAATAATCAGAAGTCAAAATGACATTTAAAAGTCTACTTTAGAACTTCCCGAACTCTTGAAATTCTATTTTAAAGGTAATTGTACTAGGGAGGTCATTTCCACTAGTAGTATACGGACTTCCACAACATTAAAAAAATAAGCAGGGCCCGGAGCGATAGCCCAGCGGGTAGGGCGTTTGCCTTGCATGGGGCCAGCCCATGCCGGCCTGGGTTCGATCCCCGGCATCCCATATGGTCCCCCGAGCACCGCCAGGAGTAATTCCTGAGTGCAGAGCCAGGAGTAACCCCTGAGCATCGCCGGGTGTGACCCCCAAAAAAAAGCAAAATAAATAAATAAATAAATAAAATAATAAGCAGTAAAAGGAGTAGGAGTAACAAACGTGCTTAAAACAGAACCTACAGTTATATCCTTATTATTTCAACAATGTACCTCAAATAGATTGTCAAACTAAAAATCACCATGATTTCAACAATGGGCTTCAACTATATGACTATCGAAAAACAATGTCTACATAAACTAAGCAGTAAAAAGATAAGATTAACAAATGTGCTGATGACATAACCTATAGTCATGTCTTTATTTTGCCACCTCAAATATTGGAGCGTTGAAGAATGGCTCTGCTAGACAGCCCAGGTTGAATCTAAGTACTCTGGTTGGTTTTGCAAAATCAGCTCCGCACCCCCAGCGCCACCAGGCTCCTTAATGGTTAGGTGTGGCCAGGTCGCCCCAGCACCACCTGGCGTGGCCCTGGCGGTCCCTGGCATTATGGCTCTGGGCAGCAATCACAGGGTCTGAACCGAGTCCACAGGACTGTAGGTCCAGGAGCAGCTCCTAAGCACAGGAGTCCTTCAGCACCCCTTCCCCGGGGCCAAAAGGTTTTTTTTTATTTTTTATTTTTACAATTACAAAGATAAACAATTAAACAGCTCATATTTGGGTTTTGGTCATACAGTGTTCCAGCACCCGTCCCGCCACCAGTGCCCATCTCCCACCACCAACGTCCCCGGTTCCCTTCCCTCTCCCCAGCCCTCCTCCATGGCAGTTCTTTAGTTCTTTCCCTCTCTCTCTCTTTCTCCCAAAAGTTTTTTTTTAAAGAGAACGGTCTCCCCGGAATCCAAGCTACACTACTTCATCCTGCACCCACAAAGTTGCGTGCCGCCCGTCACTAATACCACCCACACTGGATTCCAATCTCAGTCAGCGATCCTAACCGCAGCGCCGTCGGGCCGTAACAGCACCAAGCGCGGGAGCGCGCCGGGTCAGAAACGCTCGACGTGAACCATTAGCGCCGGGTCAGAAACGCTCGACGTGAACCATTAGCTCGTCACCGAGCCCCGGGAGCACCGCGGGGAGGAGGGAGCGGCCGGGCAGGGCCCCGGGCGCCGTGGGTGGCCGCCGAGTTCGGAAGCGTCAGCGCGTTGTCTGGCAACCAAGGTCTCGCCACAGCTCCCGAGGCGACGGCGGCCGGGGCGCCGGGAGTCCAACCCACGTCAGCGGGCACTTTCCCGGGCCAGCGCCCCGCCACAAGACCCCCTGCCCACCCACTGGGAGCCCCCCACTGGGGGCCCCGCCACGAAAACCCGGCACCAAGCCCCCCCCCCCCCCCGCAGCCCCATCGCCCCCAGTGCGAGGCGCGAGCCCCGCCAGGCTGGAAACAGCGCAAGCCCGCAACGCCGCCGCCGGCCGCCCTCTGAGACCTCCCCCGCACCCGCCCCGGGAGCCCCCGCCGCCCCGCGGACACCCTGCAGCCCTGCTCCGCCGCCGGCGAACGCTTACTCGGGAGAGCGGGCTCCAGTCCGCGGAGTCACCCTGCGTCCCAGCGAGGCCACTCGCAGTACGAAGCGGCGGCAGCGGCCGTTCCTGAGACACCGTGTGACTAGCCTGCCCGTGCGGGCTCCACCTCGGAGGCCGAGCCCTCCGCCCGCCCTGCGCCAACCGCCAAACCGGCTCCGCCCCCACTGAGGCGGCGGGAGAGTGTCGGCTGGAGACCGCGCGGCCCATCGCGCCCCCTGCCGGCCCGGAAGCCACACAACCGTTGGGCCACTTGGCAGGCTCAAGATCACGATCTTCCCGTTGATCATCTATTTGCTAGAGCGGGCACCAGTAATATCTCCATATGTCCTGTCTCATGCCAGTAGAGCCAGGGGCATCGGCTTGCTCCAGGAATATAAGGAGCCTCAAACCATTATATTAGGTCATGGGAATGAGGTCTATAATTGTTACTGGAATTTGGCATATCAAATACAACACGAGAAGCTTGCCAGGCTTGCCGAGCGGGAGGCAAACTCTTTTAAACACCTCCAAATAAAGCATTTATTGATGAACCACGCGGCCGCTTGCGGCTGCGCTGAGCCGGGCTGTGATGGGCTGGTCTGCGGGGTGGAGTTCTGACGAAAGGGAAGTCCAAATGTGGAAAATGGTGGCGCCCCGAGGAGTGAGGAGGGGTGGTCTGGCTTTTTGTGAGGCTCTGCCGAGGTGGTGAGCCAGGGCTAGAACCTGCCATGCCTCCCGACTGCCTCATGAACGGCTGGGCACAGGGAGGCTCAAGATACCTACACCAAGTTCTCTGCTGCTGAGCTAGTAATACGTCCAAGACATTTTTTCAGGGTCAATCGATTCCAAGCCTACCAAACCTTCGAAGCAGAACAGGGTCAGAGACTGGAAGAAACGGCGAAGGCTGACAGCAGAGAGACAGAGATAGTACAGGAGTTAAGGGGCTTGTCTTGCATGAAGCGCTATATCCCTGGCAATACATAGTGACCCAGAACCATAAGGAAGGAATTTCTGAACACAAAGCCAGGAGATAGACTTGAGCAAGGGCAGAGTGTGGCCTCCAAAAGTGAAGAGGAAAAAGCAGAATAACTGTCCAGAGCTTTCCTAGTCCCTCCCGGAGTCTGACTAACTAACGTTTTTCCTGGGTTTTTCTTGCCAATTTCAACATATTATTAAGTTCACCCCCGATACGGAAAGGCCATTAGAAGTACATATATAGCTACCATTAAAAAGAGTCTTCTTGCTTCCCAGAAAAATGAAACTATGAGTCCCTTCCCTAAATTACTCTGTAGGAAGGAGAAAAAGGCAAATTTTATCAACGGAAAGTCAATGTGAAGACCACAGATCAGGGGTTGTGAACTGGCTGCTTGGAATGCAACCATACTTACGTGAAGGACACCACTCAGCATGAATTGACTCAGAACTGACCGCATAAAGAACAACTTCCAAGTAGACCTATTACTGCAATGCAATTTATTATTTTTTTTTTTTGCTTTTTGGGTCACATCCAGCGACGCTCAGGGGTTACTCCTGGCTCTGCACTCAGGAATTACTCCTGGCGGTGCTCAGGGGACCATATGGGATGCCGGGATTCGAACCCGGGCCAGCACAGGCCGGCGGCGTGCAAGGCAAACGCCCCTACCCGCTGGGCTATCGCTCCGGCCCCGACTGCAATGCAATTTAACACATATAGAAGCACCTACAGACACTTGTAATGTGGTGGAAGGAATAATCACTGGGCAGAGCAACTGATTTCATAGTAGAGCTCTCTAAACTGATTTTAAGAACTAATAGGAGTTCCCAGGAGAGTAAGGGGGAGCATTTAGGGCAATACTTGACCACTTATGCAAGGCCAAAGGAAACACTTCACAGGTGATTAAGCAACCTGACAACTCGGGTCCAACAGACAATGCTATGAAGAGCTATTCTTATCTTCCTTTTACCCCCAAAATGCGTCCTAACATCTAAGCTGGGGGGGTGGTTGCATTTAATCTTTTTATTGAATCACCCGTGCAAGAGACCATTACAAAACTGTTCACAGTTGAGTTCCAGTCAGTGTTCCAACACCTATCCCTCCACCAGTGCGCATTTCCCAACACCAGCACACATGGGTTTTGTCTGTTTGTTTGTTTTGCTTTTTTGGGTCACACCCGGCGATGCTCAGGGGTTACTCCTGGCTCTGCACTCAGGAATTATTCCTGGCATCAGGGGACCACATGGGATGCTGGGATCAAACCCGGGCCGGCATAGCTGGCCACGTGCAAGGCAAACGCCCTACCCGCCGGGCTATCGCTCCGGCTCCACCACTTGGGTTTTTAAGCTAGGTTTTAGGGATACAAACAATGGCACATTTGGTTTCTGTGATTCGGAATAACAGTACACAGCGCAGGAGAAGGGACAAGAAGTACCAAAAACATCGTTAGCAACTTGGAAGAAAACAGGACTACTAAATTAACGTAGCCTTTCGGATGGAGGTGGTTCCACAGGGCACTATCACTGTCTTCCCGTTCATCATCGATTTGCTCGAGCGGGCACCAGTAACATCTCCATATGTCCTGTCTCATGCTAGTAGAGCCCAAATAACAGTACACAGCGCAGGAGAAGGGACAAGAAGTACCAAAAACATCGTTAGCAACTTGGAAGAAAACAGGACTACTAAATTAACGTAGCCTTTCGGATGGAGGTGGTTCCACAGGGCACTATCACTGTCTTCCCGTTCATCATCGATTTGCTCGAGCGGGCACCAGTAACATCTCCATATGTCCTGTCTCATGCTAGTAGAGCCCAAGAGCATCTGCTCGCTCCAGGGACATAAAGGTCATGGGAATGAGGTTTATAATTGTTACTGGTATCTGGCATATCAAATACGACACGGGTAGCTTGCCAGGCTCTGCCGTGTGGGTGGCATACTCTTGTAGTCACCTCTAAATCCAGCATTTATTGATGAACCGCGCAGCTGCAAGCAGTCACGCGACCCGGGCTGTGAGAGGCTCAGCCAGAATTAACCCCTGAGAATCGTTGGGTGTAACCCAAAAAAGCAAAAGCAAGCAAGCAAGGGGCCAGAGCCACAGCACAGGGGGAGGGCGTTTGCCCTGCCACGCTGCCAACCCAGGTTCAATCCTGGCCAGCCCATATGGTCCCCTGAGCACAGCCAGGAGTAATTCCTGAGCGAAGAGCCAGGGAGTAACCCCTGAGCATCGCCGGGTGTGACCCAAAAAAGAAAAAAAAAAAAAAGCAAGCAATCAAGTAGGGTCAATCCTATGAAAGGTTGAAGACCTTAATCCTATACTACCTCTCTAGGGTCAAGAGCTAACCTCTCTCTTTTTCTTAGGGAGGGGGGAAAGAGGGGAGGAACAGACCCAGCAATACTCAGGGCTTACACTGGCTCAGGTCAGGGATCCCTCTTGGAGGGACTCAGGAGACCATATATGGTGCCAGAGGTAAAACGTGCAAGGCAAGCGCCCTTCCCACTGTGCTATCTCTCCAGCCCACGAGAGTTTAATTTTATTTTTATTTTTATTTTTTTTTCTTTTTGGGTCACACCCGGCAATGCACAGGGGTTACTCCTGGCTCTGCACTCAGGGAATCACTCCTGGCGGTGCTCAGGGGACCATATGGGATGCTGGGGATCGAACCCGGCCGGCACAGGCCGGCCGCGTGCAAGGCAAACGCCCTACCGCTAGGCTATCACTCCAGCCCCAAGAGAGTTTAATTTTAGCCACAGGGCAATGGCTAAAATTAAACTGTAGTCTCATGGTACTATTCCTATCAGTGCTATGTATTATAAACGCGACAGAAAGTTCCAAACCCTTTTCCCAACGCTAGAGAACGCCGCTCCCAAAGCGGAACCCCAAGACTTAACGCGTGTGCCATGAATCATTTGGAAGCCTACTAGGATGCCATGCTTATCTTTCTCAGTCACCATTCAGAACTACTACTAAATCGATTTTCCCAGAGACGTCCTTGTTTTCAGAGAAAACAAACATTTTACGTAGTATGTGTACTCGGGCCAACGACGCACACCCCAATTTCAATAGGGCAAGGCTGCGCCTGCGCCAGTGCCGACAGAGGGAAGCCCAGCCCAGTCCTGGCGAGGACGCCCACGCGCCTACTTCCGGTGCAGAGGACTGTACCATTCCCATACCTAATTGCTGTGCTTGTCCTAATCCACACACTTAATAGTGCTAGACATTATGCTCTCGGGTTCGGCCAGAAGGAGATTCCCCGTGCCTAATTTTAATATAAGCCTTTCACAGTGTGGGGTTTGCGAAAGGCACCCCTAGCGCCATCCCTAAATGGTCTGCACCAACCTCACCTCCGGTTCTAGGTGTCATGGCCGCTCGGGGAGTCTAGTTCGAGTCTACACCCGCGGCGGGCAGGCTCGGAAGCCCACCTCCGGAAACCCAGCCGAGCCAGGTTTCGCCTGTGCTTGTGCGGGCGACGACTTCTCCGATCCCTGGGCGATGGCGGCGTCCGGGAGTGGCATGGCCCAGAAAACCTGGGAATTGGCCAACAACATGCAGGAAGCGCAGAGTATCGATGAAATCTACAAATACGACAAGAAGCAGCAGCAGGAAATCTTAGCGGCCAAGCCCTGGACTAAGGAGTGAGGAGGTCCCTGGCGAGACGCGGGGGGAGGGAGGCGCGGCAGGAGCTGTGAGCGGCGGGGAGGGAGCGCTGCTTTCACCGAGCGGGGAGGGAGCACCGCCCCGTGGGATGGGGCTGCTTTCATCCTCCCAGACGGTCTGCTTTCATTCATGGCCCCATCTGTCCCGAGTCCGTTTCCGTCTGGAGAGTGTAGGACGGGGTTTACCGTTTCTCAAAGACCATATTGTTATGGGTGCCACACACACTACTTTAATCCGCATTGGGGTTTAACACCTGCTGGGGGTCATTGGCAAATCCAGCATTGAAAACTGCTTCTGTTTTCAGAAATTAAGTGAGCGCCCCAAAGGGTAAACGTGTGAGTGTGTGTGTTTGCTGGTAGCTATTTCAGAGGCACACCTATGTCTGTCCATTCTCCCAAATGAGCTAGAAATTATAGACTAAAAAAAATGTTCTGTTCTGAGAAAAATCCTTGTCTTTTTACCCACAGTATATTTGTTCTTTCATGAGGGTAGAGTGCCTGGAAACAAGTTAAAGCAGTCTGATGGATTGAAAGGAGTGATGACCCACAATAAGTCTATATATGTACCTGCCTTCCCATTCTTTTACAAGGCAAACTTTAATAGCCCATAGTCAGATTTGAGAGTGCTTTTTGAGTACCTAACCTAGGCTGGGCCTGAGCTTTCCATATGACCGTTTGTTTTGCTTGTTTTTATTTTGGGTCCAATAAGGGTTACTGGATCTGTTAAGGACTCACTTCTTCTAGTGGTCTTTATTAGTTTATGTCAAGACCAGATCTCCATATTTTTCAGTTATGATTGAAATTTATGAACGTATTTTTATCAAAAGGGCTTCTCAAGACTTTCTCTGACAGCCCTAAATGTAGCAGTTAGTTTATCTGGTTTCCTGCTTCTATAACAAACTACATTTTAAGTTGATGTATTCTGTGAAATATTTGGTGACTATCAGCTTGCCTCACTCACTGCCTTATTGTGGCTCTTAATTAGATTTCATCCCAGACCCCTTGGTTTGCATCAGTGAAATGAAAAATGTTGAGTAGTTTTGTCACACCTACAGATGGCAAGCGCTGAATGACTGTAATAGAAATAAGGGTACCAGGGCAGCATTTCCAATTTTGATAACACAGAAAGAACACCATTCTTGCAGGGGAAGAAGGCCTGGATAAGCCAACAGCTGACACCTGGGTTCTCTCCCTAGTACCCCATATGATTCTTCCAAGCTCCGTGAGGGGATGAACACGGTCAGTGTGGCCCTAAAACAAAACAGAACAACACTGTTCTTGGACAGTACTTCACTAGATCACTAGACATCCCGTTGTTCATCGATTTCCTCGAGCAGGCTCCAGTAACATTTCCATTTGATCCTATCACGTGCCAGTGTAGCCCAATGGCATCTGTTTCAGGAATACGAAGAGCCTCAAACCATTCATTCAGGGTCTTGACGAAGAAGTCTGACCATCTTGTAGGTGGGTGGCCACATGATCTTTTGACATCCTGTGGGATCCAGTCGGTAATGGCTCTAGTCCAGCGGTTGTCTCCAAATCGCATTACATGTCCAGCCCATCTGATTTTCGATGCCTTGGCAAACGAGACAGCGTCCCTGATTCTGGAATAGCGACGGAGGTCGGGACTCGGATTCCTTCTCTCACTTGAGTGAGGCGTAATATTCCAAGCATAGCTCTTTCAATTCCTCTCTGGGAGACCCGAATAGCATTCTCATCCTGCTTTCGTAGGGCCCAGGTCTCTGAGGCGTATGTTAATGCAGGGAGAACAGTGGAGTCGAAGAGATGTGTCCAGAGCCAAAGGTTCTTTGTCTTTTTAGCTGTTTCTTCGATGCCTTTGAAGGCATTCCATGCTGCTCTCTTCCTCCTGCGCAGCTCAGGTTTTAGGTCATTCATCATGTTGACTTCTTGACCTAGGTACACATAACTGCTGCATTCAGAGATGTTTGTTCCATTGAGAGTGAATGGGGCCTCTGGAACTAGTTCATTTTTCATGAACATAGTTTTATTCAGATTCAGCTGTAGACCTATCTTTCCACATTCTCAGTCAAAGTCAGCCAGCATTTGTGCCGCTTGGCTAATGTTTGGTGTTATTAGAATGATGTCATCAGCGAGCGGAGGTGGTGCAAAGCTCTGCACAGCTTCACAGCGGAGACCAGTGACGACTTAGCCTTCCAGAGGGGGACCGGATCCTCATCCTCGAGCGCCTTAACTGTGACTGGTACAAGGGCAGGCATCTTTCCAGCAGTCTTTTGTGCGACCCTGCCCAGCTGAGGCAAAAGATGACATCCACTTTAGCATTGAAGGCGAGAAAGCTAAAGCCTTATATGATTTCCATAGAGAGAATGAAGATGAGCTTTGCTTCAAGGCCAGAGATATAATAACAGAGCTGGAATCTGTAGATGATGACTGGATGAGTGGAAAACTAATGGGAAAATCTGGACAGTATTTAAGATAGATAATAACTAGTGGCACCAGTAACATCTCCATACGTCCTGTCACATGCTAGTGTAGCCCAAGGGCATCTGCTTGCTCCAGGAACATGAAGAGCCTCAATCCATTCCTTCCGGGTCATGGGAATGAGGTCTATAATTGTTACTGGTTCTTGGCATATCCAATATGACACAGGTAGTTTGCCAGCCTCTGCCGTGCAGTTAGGATACTCTTGTAGTAGCCTCTCATCTCGTGCATGTATTGATGAACCAATGGGGAAAGATCGGCTTTTCTGCTGGGTGGAGCTCTGATAAGCTGTGGATCCGGATGTTGAAAATGGCAGCCCTCATGATGTGGGGGTTCCTCTGGCTTCTGCGTGGCTCTGCTGGGATGGCCGGCCAAGGCTAGAACCCGTCTTCCCTCCTCGGCGCCTCATTACCATTTGGGCACAGGGAGAGCCGGGAGAGCTCTACCGCTTGAGCAAATCGATGAACGGGAAGACAAGTGATACAAGTGAATAACTAGCACCTATTAAAATTTTAATAGCTGGGCCAAAGAGATAGTACAGTGGGTAGGGAGCCTACCTTGCACGCAATCTGTCCAGTTTTGATTCCCAGCATCCCATATGGATAGACCCTAAAAGCTAGGCAGTAATTTCTGAGAGCCAGGAGTAACCCCTGAGCACTGCTGGATGTGGCCCCAAAACAAAACAAATAAATTACTAACAGACACCAAGTTAGACCCGTCATATTTGTTACTTATTTCCTCCTTAGAACTGAAATATCCCTGTTTACCTATAAAGAAACTGAGGCCCAAACCTTAAGTAGTTATTTCATGACTGTTGTGTATGTCATAGCAATGCAAGGCTTGAAAAGCAGGCATGGATATCAGAGCCCACATTCTTTGTCATGAGGCCAGGCTGGGCCTAAGAGCAGTCCTGGACACAGAATCATTGCATATATAGGACCTAAAGACACAATAAGGGGAGGAACAAGTGGCCGAGGACATGAGAACTGTAGACTCAGTCCCCGAGAATTTAGCTTGCATAGTGGGGGCTGCTGCAGTCTGGAAGGGCATTTGGAGCCTTGGAGGAAGGAAGTGGGAGGTGGGTCCCCCGAGGGGGTGTGCAGTTGAATTGTGTGCATGAAACTACCACTAGCAGTATTGTAGGTCACAACACCTCACTAATTTGTTTTTAAGGGTTAGGGACAGGCATCAGAATTAATTATTAAACTGTTTCTGCCCTCTCCTTTCTGCTGGACTAGTATAATAAAAAGAGAGACTGCTTTACAAGAGAAGACACACGCTTTCTTTTCCTGACACTTTAGACACTTTCCTTCCCATCACTGTACTTTAATACTTACTGTTTTCACAAAAATTATCTTAAGAAAATTAAGAATGTCGGGCCCGGAGGCGATAGCCCAGCGGGTAGGGCGTTGCCTTGCATGCCGGCGGCCCATGTCGGCCCGGGTTCGATCCCTGGCATCCCATATGGTCCCCGAGCACCGCCAGGAGTGATTCCTGAGTGCAGAGCCAGGAGTAACCCCTGAGCATCGCCGGGTGTGACCCAAAAAAAGCAAAAAAAAAAAAAAGAAAATTAAGAATGTCTAGTTTTCAAATCATGCTTTTATTTTGTAGCCACCATTACTTTAAATACTGCAAAATCTCAGCACTGGCACTACTGAAAATGGTGATGCACGCTAGATCCGGAGGTAACCTGGAAGTGATGGGCCTGATGCTGGGCAAGGTGGACGGAGAAACCATGATCATTATGGACAGCTTCGCTTTGCCTGTAGAGGGCACCGAAACCCGAGTAAACGCTCAGGCTGCCGCTTATGAGTACATGGCCGCGTACATAGAGAACGCCAAACAGGTAAAAAATCAATTTTTCCTACAGTTTAGGTTCTATGAATTTAAAGTCTCATAGCACCTTCTAAATTTGTGAAAACAGCGTCTTTACATTGAAATTAATACTCTAGATGTTTTCAGTATTCATATAAAATGTATGAGAACAACATGGATTTTTTTTTTACATAAATTCTCCCTTTCAGAAAGTGTAAACCATAGAGAGTGAACGGGATTCAGACCCGTGCTTTATACGCATCTGACCCCTGTTCTGTCCCAGTACCTCCTGGTCTCCTGAGCACCTTTGAGTGTGGCACAAAACCACTTCTTCCCCTGCCAAAGAAAAGAAGAGGTAGATCTTGAGAGTTCTCATCACAAGCAGTAAGAAATTAGAACTCTGAGGTCACAGATCTAAACTAAGTGATAATCATTTTATAATATGCACATATCATTGTGTTGTAGTACCTACAACTAATATGCTGTTATAGTTCAATTATATCACAATAAAAATTCTTTAATATAAAAAGTTGTCACTCAGTATCATGAGTGGGCTTGGGGGCTGGGGAGACAGCTGAGAAGGCTGGAGTACATGTTCCGTCTCAGCCATCATCCCCTGGGCACTGGTAGATACGGCCTCAAAAAAGAGATGTAAAAGTCTTTGTTTTTGTGGGGCCACACCTAGTAGCTCCTCAGGGGCTACTCCTTGTTTTATGGTCAGAGCTGGTGCTCAGTGGCCATATCAAGGTGTGATGACCAGTGCCAAGGATTAACCAGGTTTTGCCACGTGCAAGGCAAGTGCCTTAACATTGACCCAATACTGTTTCTCCACCCCCCAAATGTAAGGTCTTTAGACCAAAAGCTTGGAAATAATCTAAATGTTCCCCAAATACACAAAAATTAAGTAAATAATACTGGTTTTCCACTATCTAAAAGTAAAATGTACCTATTTGGTATGATTTGATTTTTTTTGAAGATGGGAATACTCAAAATTTTTTACTTATAAATTAATATGAATAGTTGTATCCAGGCCCAAAAAAATAACCTATCCGGTTAGAGCAATAGCACAGCAGGTAGGGCAAATTTGCCTTGCACGCAGCCAACTTGGGTTCGAGCCCTGGCATCCCATATGGTCCCCTAGCAATGCCAGGGAGTAATTCCTGAGCAAAGAGCCAGGAAGTAACCCCTAAGCATCACCGGTGTGACCCAAAAAGCAAAAATAATAATGATAATAATAATAATAATAACAACCTATCAGATCTTACCATGTGGGGATGATCTACTTAACAGGTCGTGGGAGGAATCTGTTTTGTATAATGAACTACTAACTAGCCTTTTATGTATATCTTTTATATCACTGTATCACTGTCTTCCCTTTCATCATCGATTTGTTCGAGCGGGCACCAGTAACATCTCCATATGTCCTGTCTCATGCTAGTAGAGCCAAAGGGCATCTGCTCGCTCCAGGAACATAAAGAGCCTCAAACCATTCCATCAGGTCATGGGAATGAGGTCTATAATTGTTACTGGTATTTGGCATATAAAATACGACACAGGAGGCTTGCCAGGCTCTGCCGTGTGGGTGGCATACTCTTTTATATGTATATATATATAAAAGACTCACAGGCGTGGGACAGAGCTACTACTGGCTCTCCCTTTCCCAGCTGCTCATGAGGCGCCCGGGAGGGATGGCAGGTTCTAACCCTGGCCTGCCACCCCAGCAGAGCCTCACAACAAGCCAGACGAACCTCCCACTCCATGAGGGGCCTCCATTTTCCACATCTGGACTTCCTTCTCGTCAGAACTCCACCCAGCAGACCAGCCTATCACAGCCCGGCTCTTGCAGCCACCTGCGGCCATGCAGTTCATCAATAAATGCTGGATTTTTAGATGACGACAAGAGTATGCCTCCCGCACGGCAGAGCCTGGCAAGCTACCCGTGTCGTATTTGATATGCCAAGTACCAGTAACAGTTATAGACCTCATTCCCATGACCTGATGGAATGGTTTGAGGCTCTTTATGTTCCTGGAGCAAGCAGGTGCCCTTAGGCTCTACTTGCATGAGACAGGTCATGTGGAGATGTTACTGGTGCCCGCTCGAGCAAATCGATGAACAACGGGAAGACAGTGATACAGTGACAGTGATGTTTATATATATATATATATATATATATATATATATATATATATGTATGTATATATATGTATATATATGTATGTATATATATGTTTTATATATAAATGTATTTAAATATATGTCTGTGTGTATATGTAAACAGATATAGCTAGACAGATATATAAAGTTGCTTTTAATGAAACAAGTATTTTGAAGAGAAGGGATATGGAATGTTGCATGTGTATTTGTTAATCTACATACATATAAAGACTTGTTTGTAAAGAATGTCTCTAATCATTTAACTGACTGGTGATGATGGTATTATCTAGACTGAAAAGCTGGATAAATTGTGGGGAAAGAGGCAAGGGAGACCAAATTATCATATTGTACTGATATTTTGTTTTTTGTACTTTGTGATCCAGGTAGATATTACAGGGATTAAGACCCCACCCTTGCATTTGATCAATACTGGTTCTGACCCAGCACCCCATATGGGGCCCCTGGAGCATGGCCAGGAGTGCTCCCCCCAAAATAAGTAAATTCAAAATAAACTTGAATGCAGCAGGTACTGTGAACTGCGCTGCAAAATATTCTTTTACCCTGCTGTGTAAAATGACAAATGACGGCTATAACATTAAACCTCAAGCTCCTTTGTCCCGTTAGGTTGGTCGCCTTGAAAATGCGATTGGCTGGTACCATAGCCACCCTGGCTATGGTTGCTGGCTGTCTGGGATTGATGTCAGTACTCAGATGCTCAACCAGCAGTTCCAGGAACCTTTCGTAGCAGTTGTTGTAAGTATTTTTACAACCAGTTTTAACTAAGTTCTACATGAAAAGTCATTAAAGTAGACACATAGAAATGAAAAATAGTGCAGTGAAGAGCAAGGCTCTCGTATCAGTTTGCTTATGGTTGGATCAACATAGAAACTGGAGCTTCAATAGATTAATCGCTCTGCAAAATAGAGGTTGTTAGTATCAATGGTCTCAGTTTTCTGCATATTAAGGTATTTAGTCAGTGGTGACTTAGTGTTTTAGATGCACTATAGCTTATATGAAGAAGATAGAAATTATCTTGATTAAATTTTTTTAAATGTACAAATATTAAAATAACATTAAGTGGTACAGTAACTAATCTAAATTCTAAATAAACTACAAGATATTTCTATACTTACCAATTTTAATGACTTCTGGTGTTTGGGTTCTGTTATTTTTTTTCCATTTTGGTTATTTTAATTATTGTGCATGGGTGTGTAGTGTTATATACATGTGTATTTCTAGGTTTGTAATTTTAACAGAAGCATATGATGATTTTATAATCAGAGGATGTTAAATATATTTTCCTTATAGATTGACCCAACAAGAACAATATCTGCAGGGAAAGTCAATCTTGGAGCCTTTAGGACATACCCCAAGGTAGTCTTTGAAATTATAAATCCTTTTATTTTTTTAAATCCTAAATATTTTATTTAATTTTAAAGATGTGTAATTATAGGAATTTCATTCTTTCCTAAAGCAGCTTAATATTTTAAAATTATTCATCAAACTTCCATAAATTGTCCCTAGCAAAATTAGTATATTTCTGTTAGACATTGTTCATTTTACTAGAATCAAGCCCCTCATTTGTGGGGCGGAGCGATAGCACAGTGGGTAGAGCATTTGCCTTGCACACCGCCGACTTGGGTTTGATCCTGGCATCCCATGTTGGTTCCCTGAGCACTGCCAGGAGTAACCCCTGAGCATCACCAGGTGTCATCCAAAAAAAAAAAGCCTAATTTGTTTATAACTGTATGCTAAGAGTAATCTGATAGGTACTAGAGAAACAAGAGCAGCCATACATCTGCTTCCTTCCACAGGGACAGCGGGCAGTCTGGAATAGACACTAGTACAAGTGTAAACCTACCTGAGTATAAGAACAATGGATTGAAAAGCCAAGCCCATGTCTGCTATTAAGGCAGCATGAGGGTGGGCGGGAGGCGGAGGGGTACATTGGTGGTGGAAATGGGGCACTGGTGGAGGGATGGGTGCTGGTATACTGTATTACCAAGAACCAATTATGAACACCTTTGTAATTGTATGTTTCACGGTGGTATAATAAAAAATTTAAATAAAAAAGCCAAGCCCAGATTATGCCACAGATTATGCTGGGAGGGTAATAATGTGACTTATTATCATTATTATTATTATTAATTAGAATGTGAATTTTTGTTGCTCTTTGGTTTTATGAGAAGTAACACGTGACAGGGCTCAGGGGTGCTAAGAATCAAACTGGGGTGAGCTACAAGCAAGGCAAACAAGGATCCACTCTTCTATTTGTACTAACTTCCGGCCCTTCAATAGGATGTTTATGTTCAGTATTTGGCTCCCCAAAATTAATATTTCTATTTTTTTTTTTGAAAAACTGCATAGAGACATGCTTTTCCTATTTTTCTTTTCAGTAATCTTCCATTTTCTTCATCTCTGCTTAGGGCTACAAACCTCCTGATGAAGGACCGTCTGAGTACCAGACTATCCCACTTAATAAAATAGAAGACTTTGGTGTACACTGCAAACAGTAAGTAATTTGAGAAAATATCCATTATAAGAAACCTTAGTGATTATCTAGTCTAAAGCTTTTCTTTTTTGTGAAGCAAGATAGTTATTATTGAAACTTGTTTAGTGTAAGGGCTGGGCGGGTCTCCAACAGATTCTGGGGTCCAGCACATTCCCTGGCTTCTCCCGACTGATGACCATCCTCCCCTCCCCCTCCCTCCCCAGCCCTCCCCCAACAGTGGACAAGCACAACCACCATTTCTAGAAAATTAAGGCTTTAATTTTTTCTCTACTCTTCACTCCAACTAACTACACACACTAAGTCAAATCAAATGTGCCAGAGATATATGCTTTACAAAAGGCTGAGGGCAGGGAGTTACAGAAGTGATCCTGAAACAAGGTAAGAAAGTCTTCCCCTTACCAGGGCAAAACCACCAGGGGCCCACGTCCTGGGGGCTCATTCCTCACTCCAACTACTCCATACATGAACCTCATCAAAATCAAATCTGCCGGAGATATATGGTTTTATAAAGGGGGGTTACAAAGAGGTAAAGACTCTTTATCCCCAAACAGTGAGGTGGGAGGGAGCTTCCCTTAACAGGACAAAACTTGTTAAGGTTTTTCTCTCCTTGGCTGTTATTTTAGTCATTTTTTTAAATAAACACAGTAATAGAAACAGACATTTATCTACGCCCGGGGGATTAGCATGACCTTTCCTGGGGAGATCATGTCACATAGCCCAGATTGCATTCCTCTCGCTAGATTGATCCCAATCCCCTCTGGGTCCTATCGATCCACTGCTATCTTTGGGTCAGAACAGAGTTTCCTCTAAGATCTTGCCCTCTAAACACTGTGTAAGATACTTTGTTGTCCCATGTTGATACCAGGGTGATCTCTTTTCCTGGTTTCATCCAGTCTCACAATGGGACCCTCCTTTTTGGGTATGAGGAATTAGAATCAATCTAAAGGTAACTGAGGTTATTAGCTAGAAAATATGACGGAAGCCCGGGAGTAGTTAGTTAAGAGTTAACACTATTAAGTAATCAGATAGAGACATCATACATTATTAGTATCCATAGGACAAGCCATAAAGTGTAATAGAAGAGAGATTGAGAAATACAGGGACATGGACAAAAAGATAGAGAAGGGGCCGGAGTGATAGCCCAGTGGGTAGGGCATTTGCCTTGCACTTGGCCGGCCTATGCCAGCTTCGGGTTCAATTCCGTCATCCCATATGGTTCCCCGAGCACTGCCAGGAGTAATTCCTGAGTGCAGAGCCAGGAGAAACCCCTGAGCATTGCCGGGTGTGACCCAAAAAGAAAAAAAAAGATAAAGAAGTAAAATGCACCTGCAATAGGGGCAGGCAGGGTTTGGGTGGGTGTGTTTGGGAATTGGGTGGTGGAATTGGCACTGGTGGAGGGATGGATTCTGGAACACTGTATTGTAGAGACTCAATTATGAGCATCCTTGTAATTCTATATCTCACATGGTATAATAAAAATTTTTTAAAAAATGAAAGCGAGACAGAGAAAGGGAGCAAAAGAAAAAATGGCTGCTATAGAGCTGGGAGAGAGGGAATGTGGGGATTGGTGGTGGGAATGGGGCACTGGTGAAGGGATGGGTGCTGGAACAATGTATGACTGAAACCCAATTATGAACATCTTTATAATGTTGTTCTCACGGTGGTATAATAAATTTTTTTTTAAAAGAGTTAATTAACTCATAAATGCACCACCTTAACTGTCTTCCTGTGTCTATTCAGAAAATCCTTTGGCATGAGCATATGCAAAGGCTTACAGGAGAGAGAGAAGCAACCTTTCATGTATAAGACAAAACCCAGGGCTAGCAAAAAAGGACTGAAAATCAAGAGTACTCCAAGAAGAGCACAGCCCTTTGTTGGTAGGAGCGTACTCCCAGGATGCTCATTGATCATGCAGTGCCAGAGACTAGACAGGGGCTCTCCAGTGTGGCTCTAGTCCTTTGAGTTGTTCTCCCTGCCCCTACCCGGTGCCCACATCCCTTCCCCATATTAACCCCTTCCAATGACCTCCTTTCTTTCTTTCTTTCTTTCCTTTATTAAAACACGTGACCTCATTCCCATGACCTGATGGAATGGTTGGAGGCTCTTTATGTTCCTGGAGCAGGCAGATGCCCTTGGGCTATCTCGCATGAGACAGGACAAATAGAGATGTTACTGTGCCCGCTGGAGCAAATCGATGATCTACGGGAAGACAGTGATACAGTGATATTAAAACACTGTGATTTACAGATTTCTTCAGGGTACAGTTATCACAAGCATTCATTGTTCAACACCAGTCCCACCACCAGTGTGCCCCTACCGCCCCTAACCCCCTCCCTATCCCCACACCAGCCTCCATAGCCAGCTGCAACCACATTGATCATTGCAACATATATATGGGAAGGTCCTGGCAAAGAACCTGGCCCTCAGCTGGGTGTTTTTGTGTAACATGGCGTCGGCGCGCTTTGCTGTGCACCACAGGAAGAAGCTGTAGTGGTTGTGCCTGTGGTCATTCTTCCTGGAGTTACTGATCAGTCCTGGTTCATGGTCGGTTGTGAATGGCATCTGCGCAGCTCATAGTCACGCCCACTGGGTCATTGGAGGTGGGGGATGAGAGGAGGGCCTGAATCCCCACCCCAAGCCTAGCCCACACACCCACACAATGGCCTCTTTAAGTACTCTCTTAAGTGGATACACTGTACATCTAAAAATAGTTTTTCACTTCAGGCATAACAGTGGTCCTTCCTTAGCCACTCACTATGTTTACTTCTGAGTAGTATTTTTTTAATCTATTCCTTCATAAAGAAAACAATAAAGCTAGGGAAATAGTGCACAAGTTAATCCCCTCAACCCCAGTTCAAATCCCTAGCATGGTCCTTGGAGCACTGCCAGGCGTCACTGTTGATCATAGTCAGGAATAGTCCCTGAGCAACAAGAAATATTTGAAATAGAATATTTTAGAAAATCAGTCTCTCTGATTATAAGACTAATAAGATAATATATAAAGATTCCAGGATATAATAAATGCTGAAGAATTATATTGTTTTATTTATATATTCACTAGCTTTATCTTTTCTGTATTTAGATGTACACAGGAGACTTAATCATAGAAAAATCTTTACTTATTTC